>PVIA01010840.1:0-48973 GCA_004024845.1 Tonatia bakeri | reverse complement strand
GTTAGATCTCCAGAACGTATTTGTATACTAGCTTCAGGCTTTTAACCTGAAACATCTCCACAACCAGCTTTTGCATTTTATTAATACTATTTTGCATTCTTCTACAATCACCATGCATGAATCTCTATTTCCTCGTTGCATGGTGATCCTTGGAGCAGGTTCATGTTTCAGAATGAGTACAGGTTAGCCGGTGTAGTTCTTTGCTGTGTTCTAGGAAGGCCTTTCTCTTCATTAGTTTTATGTCTTATAGTGAAGTATTCCTAAACACCTAGGTACTCAGTAATACCTAGCATCTCCTTCTATGCTGTATTTTAAAGCATATGTGCTGGAGTAGGGAGTGGCCTATAATTAGGCCTATAATCTCTCAAATGTCAGAACAAATAATTTTATTTGGAAATAAATAATAAGCTTACATATTTATTCTGGAAATAATAAGCTTACATATTTATTTCCTGATTTATCAACTTTAGAAAATTGTCTTTCACCTTCCCTGAAAGAGAGGTGACACTTTTGACTCCTTTTTACTCTTTATCTTTTAGAATTTGTGAACTTAATAAAAATTTCTCTCTCTATTGCTGGTCCCCAAGCCTGCCTCTCTTGTCTTCTGCTTTCCCACATCCCAATAAGCTCATGCTATTCTCTCATCACTCAGAAACCCTGTTGGAGTTCAAGTGTATTTGCTGTTTAGTATCACTTCCGTTATAAGAAAATCTTTCTTTTCCTGGATCAAATTCTCCTAAGAAACTAGTTGAATTGAAGTTAATATAACAAATCATTTGATGCTAACAGGTGCTTCTGAGTCAGCTTCCCTAGGAAATGTTTGCATTTACCCAACTCAGATCCCTGGTTCAACACAAGGTGCACCTGCATGAGTGAAGACAGAGTTCATGACTTTAGATTACAAGCAAGGTTTCTAAGAGAAGTACTTGGGGAGACTGGGAACTGAAAATTAAAAGAATGAAAAATTTGAGATGTATCTAGAATGCTGAAAGTAAAAACAAATAAAATGGCATGAACAGTAAGGAAATGCTACTTTCTTACTTTATTAGAAGTCCCAATGCTAGGCTACTTCAAAGAGTTAACTCAAGAGCTCCCTGCTATCAAGGAGCTTGTAGTTCTAATCTCTCTCCTTGCAAACCTCAGGCCAGCACCTTGATGACCACAGCGTGGCCACCTCAGTTCCAGCAATAGAAGTGTCATGCTGTTTTCCCTCTGGTCTCTTTCTGATTTAGAAACCCTCTGAAGTCTCTCAGTTGAATTCCCCTCTTCTCTTCAACCAGCATTGAGCCATAGATCTTCTCCTAAGCCAGTCACTGGCAAAGGAAGTCAGATCACTATGATTGCCTTGAATTGGTCAGCATTTACTCCTAAGACGTGTATATGTGTGGAGCTGGGGTCTGAAATTTTTAACGGAATTGAAACTCTATGGCAAGAAAGAGGGAGAAAGAAGAGTTTAGGGGCAGCAGGCAGCCAATCCTGTTTCCTTCCATCCTAAACACTGAATGTCAGAGAACCTAAGGAGGTTCTTCCCTTTTCCTTTCAGTGGCTAGACCGAGTGCATTGTAAGCCGAGATGTAGGTATGGAGAAGATAATTCGAATATTAACAATACATCATTCATCAAAGTTGGAGACAAACATTCCTCATAAAATTATTTTTCATGTTGAAAAGGAATCAACAACACTTTTTTCCCTGCAGCTATGAAATGAATTTCAATCTTCCTCCTACGTTTTTTGTTTCACTGCCAGTGAATTCCAATAAATCTTCGTATACCACAGACTGCTGGCTGTCTAAGCTATATCTCCTCTCCTGATATTTTATGAGTTCAGTATACCAGATGGTAACAATTTGAAGCTGCTTATTCAATGCAGGGTTGAAGGTACTTGCTAGCAGCCCAAGTAGCCTGGGACAGCTTGACAAGGGTTGCCAGGGAGACAGGTGGCTGGTTTAATGATAGCCGATAACAGTCCTTTCCAAGTCTTCACACTGGGAAGGAAGGGAGGAAAAGCAAGGTAGAAACAAAGGATGACTGAGATAAGTGGCCACATAGAGAAGGTGACTCTTTACTCTTGCATAGTCATCGCCCAACTCAGCACTTAATGATACAATGGCAATATAACTTGCATTCAACTGAATAGCTTATTGACAGGTGCACAATGCTCCCTTGCCAAGGTAATTTATGTTCTGCTTATGTCAACCCATGCACAATGCAATAAAAATTATATAGGTTATGGAAAAGGGAAGTGAAGTCTGGAGGGTCTCATTCAATCAGTTTCTCTGCAGAATACCATTCCCCATAAATTGACATTGCCAGTGAAATGGGTTTCTTTCCCAGCCGCACCTTGGGGCAAAGCCTGTGGTGAGCACAGCCTCAGAGTCTCCCTGACTTTGTTCCTTCTCATGTGAGAAACTGGGTGTTGACATTCTCATTTCCTTCTATGCCTTGAAATTGGCAGTCTCTGAGTGCAGCCAAAGCAATTTAATTACCTAATTCTAAATGGAGACTAAGAAAAAAGACCCTATGAGCTAGATGATCCGTCTATTAATACTGAAGTAAAACAAAAAAAAACAAACCAGAATCTTTGCATATTGTTTGGAATTTTTTTTTCCTTTTATTCAGGTACTGAACTACATACATAATAAGAAGTTTAACAAATTACTTACATTTTTCTAATTAACTTTATTATTCTTGGAATTTAAAGAAATCAAGTGACCAAGTTTGATTTCTTTTTTTCTTTTTTTTTATAGATAACACATTTAACATCCTGAGAGTCCTGGGTCTGCAACCATAAAGTGTTCTTGGCCTCCCCACAGGCTACCCAATGATTTGGATAACTTACTGGTAGATTAGTGATGCCCTCGTGGATGAAATGTACTTTCCAAGTTCTCTTCAAGAGTCTGGACTACCTTTCTCTAGAATGAGTTCATTAATACATGTGGTTTACCTTGAACACCTTCTGCTGGGTTTAGTGGGGAGAGGGAGAAAGGCTTGGGGATAAGTCAACAGCCCAATCACAGCTTAGAATAAGAAGTTGTTATCTTCAAATTGGGGAGAATTTTAATTCATTTAGTTTTGGAAAAATAGTAAAGAATTTAACTTTTATGGATTTGGTAAGCAAGTTTCTGTAGGATAAAATCAGTTTATTGAAAAGAAACTATTACCTTTAAATGGGTATGAAAGTTTAAAAGAAGAACTGCACTTTATTTAAAATGTTTACCTTGTGAAAAGTTATGTGTAGTATTTGTAAGAGCTTTGTGAAGCCGTGATGCAAGGAAGGGGAAAAGAAGTACTACCCCGTTGGCCCTTCTGTTTCCAGAAGGATTCCTTCTTTCAACCCAATCACTTTTTATTCTTTAAAGTAGAAAGGAAAACCCATCAACTCATAACAAATCACATCACAATTCATTTTGAATCTCAAATATTTACTTAGATATTCCTTATTTGTTAATCCTATCCAATTCATTAATTTTTAGTCAGTGTGTGTGTATCTGTGTGTGTATATGGTGTTGGTATTTTCCTGTGGCTGAAACTAGCTGGCACAATTCTATATTTACTTGCTTATTATGTGTCTCAAATTTCAGCAAGGCACAGATTTTGCTTTATCCTGAGAGCCTACAACATTGCCTAAGACTTACTCACTTTTACTGAATGAATTTAATGGATATATAAATACAAAAAATATATGTGATTCAAAATATCCTCATCTGATATCAGGAAAGCTGGGAAATAAAATTATAAATAAAATGTTTTACCAAAATATTTTATCTTGAAATTGCTCAGTTTCAGTGCCCTTCTAAGTATTAGTGTTGTGCTAAGCATGGTGATGGACATCGAGAACTTGCACTCTTATTGGAAAATAATGCTTGGAAGGATTAGAAACTAACAAGAGATGGCATCTAATTAATTGATATGATAAACAATAAATGATAGGAGTTCTGATCAATATGCAGTGAAGTCGGAATGTTAGGTAGAGCATTGGCATGTGTTATGGCTAAATTGTGCCCCTAAAATTTATATGTTAATCTCACTGCTGTTTGTTTTTATAAGCAGCATTTACTGTAGTTTTGCTTGAAATGCAACATGAAGATCTCTATTTCTATTAGAAGAAATTAATACATTTAATATATTGACAGAAATAATGTGCTATTTTAAATCTTAATTCTAATTTTAATGCTTTATTGTTTTATTTTTGTTTTAAACCTTTTGCTGTAGGAGTGTAGGCTGCCATTAAAACTACAGAAACCATACACTATTTTAACACTACTATTTATTATTTTTGAATTTTGAAAAATATTTCTTAATTTCTTTTTTCTGTTTATGAAGGTAAAAATGGAATAATATTTTTGGATTTTCCTGATCATGGGGCAAGTATATTTTTACTGTCTCCTTGTTTTCCAATAGCTAGCACTTGTTAGTGTAACAGTAAAAAACCCAGGTCAATGTTATCCAGTTACTATTGTAAAGTATGTGCATAATATTTTAAATAATATTTGTATAGATACATTTACATTTGTAACCACATTGACTACTATTTAGATTTGACTCCAGACTGCTAAATATCTAATTCTTACCATCCATCTTGATATATCTTAGTCAATTCATGCTGATAGAACAGAATTCCGTAGATAGAACAACAAACTTTTTTTTTTCCTCACAGTTCCAGAGGCTGGACTTCTGACGTCAGGGAGCCAATACAGGAGGTCCTTGATGAAAGCTGTCTTCCTGGTGTACAGAATGCAGTCTCTTGCAGTATTCTCATGTGGTGCCGAGAGCGAGTTCTGGTCTCCTCACTGCCCAGTAAGGGCACCAGTCTCATCAAGGCGGCTTCACCTACATGATGTTATTGAACCCAGTTAATTCCCAAAGGCTTCACCTCCAAATACCATCACATTGGGGATTAGATAACATGAATTTTTAGGGGGACACAAACATTCAGCCTATAGTACATACCATGACATCTCCACTTTGTGATTTTTATTTAAATATAGCCTTCCGTTGACTGAATTATGTCTATAAATAGTTTTAATACCTGCAGATAAATGTATCTTTTCCTTACAGTTATATCTGTTCTTGCCATACATAAATAATAACTTAGCAGATTTTTAAAATGTCTAGGTCACAACAGAATTCCTTCAGAATTCTGTAAATAATATAGATTCTATTTTTTCTGGAACTTGGTAATCTGGCCAGAATTGTTTTCATTTCTCTGTGGATAGTCTACTTTTACTTTTGAACAATTTTGGAATTTACCTTTACACTGGTAATTGACAATTTTGGCTAGAGAATATGTATGTATAGGTTGTTTTTCATTTAGTAGTTCCTGGACCAAAAAAAGTACTTTCACCTAATAAACATTTCTTTTTAATGTTCTTTTTCAATTATGCAAAACTATAACTTCTATTCCCATTGTTCTGAATACCCATAACTTTTTAAGACTTTATTTTTTTAGAAGAGTTTTAGGTTTACAACAAAACTGAGAGGAAAGGTACAGAGATATCCCACGTACTCCCTGCCCTGACACCTGTGAAACCTCTGCCATTATCATATCAGCACCCCCCACCATTTGTCACATTTGTCACAACTGATAACCCTTCATTAACACATCATCATCACCCATAGTCCATAGTGTGCCTTAGAGTTTACTATTGGTGGTGTACATTCTAAGGGTTTGGACACAGGCTTAATGACATGGACCCATTACTATAACATCATGGAGAGTATTTCCAGTGCCCTAAAAATCCTCTCTGCTCCACCTGTTCATTTATCTCCCCACCCCGGTGCCTGAAATCACTGATCATTTTACTGTCTTCATAATTTGCCTTTTCCAGAATGTCATTATAGCTTGAATCATACAGTATGTAGTCTTTTCAAATTGTCTTCTTCCACTTAATATTAATTTAAGATCTCTTCATGTCTTTTTATAACTCCCCTTAGCATTTATTAATATTCCATTGACAGGATGTATCACAGTACATTTATCCATTCACCTTCTTTGAAAGACATGTTGCTTGCTTCCAAGTTTAGCAATTGTGAATAAAGATGCTATGAACATCTATGTGCAAGGCTTTTTTTGTTGTTGTTGCTTTTTACTGTAAGTTCTCAGCTCCTTGGGAAAACACCAAGAAGCAGAAACTTTGGATGGTAAGAGAACTATGACTTTTGTCAGAAGCCACCAGGCTGTCTTCCAAAGTGCCTGTAATATTTGGATCCTCACCAGCCATGAATGAGAGCTGTTTTTGCTCCATATCTTTACCAGATTTTGCTGTAATTAGTGTTACACATTTTGACCATTTTAATAGGTGTGTGCAGTATCTCATGGTTCTTTAACTAGCATTTCCCTGATGACATATGTGAAGCATCTTTGCAAATGTTTATGTTTTATCTGATATCTTCTTTGGTGAGATGTCTGTTAAGATCCTTGGCCTATATTTTAGTATTTTATCTGTTTTCTTCTTATTGAGTTATAAGAGTTCTTTGTATACTTTGCCAAACAATCCTTTATCAGAGATTTCTTTTTTCCACATTTTGTATTGTTGTTCAAGTACAGTTGTCTGCATTTCACCCCCATGGCTACCCCCTCCAGCCCAGCCATCCCCACCTCCCACCCTTTTATCCCCCTTTGGCTTTGTCTGTGTGTCCTTTCCCAGTCTGAGGCTTGTCTACTCATCCTCTTGCCATTGTCTTTTACAAAGCAGAAGTTTTTAATTCTAATGAAGGTAGTGTGTTAATTATTTTTTCATAAATTGTTTCTTTGGTTTTGTCTCTAAAAACTCAGCACCACACCCAGAATCATCTAGGTTTCCCCATGTTATCATCTAGGAATTTTATAGTGTTTTGTTTTAGATTTAGATTTATGACCGATTTATTTTGAGCAATTTTTGTCACGCGTGTAAAGACTGTATCTGGATTCTGTTTTGCATGTGGCCGTCCAGTTGTTCCACCATTTATTGAAAAGATTACTTTACTCCATCCATTGTATTGCCTTTCCTCCTTTGTCAAACATCAGTCCACTATGTCTGTGTGGTTCTATTTATGGGCTCTCTATTTTAATATGTAATTTTTAAGTTAAACTTATTTTCTCTGCATTTTATAACTTTTAGTTTCTTCTTTTCTTCTATCTTCTGAAAGTTTTTTTAAACCTTTTTTTCTAAATTACAATTTAATATTTTTACCTCTTCATGTTTTTTTCTCTAACTAGTTCTAATAAAGATTTTGATTCTGTCATTCTATTAATTTTTCACAGTCCTTCTGTATTACACTCAATTCTAGTTTAATTTATTATGAATCTTATTGTGCTCTGTTTCATTTTAATCTCACTCTTAGTTGTCTTTGCTGTTTGCCTCTCCAGTTTTCTTTTCCACTAATTTAAGCTGAGGCTCCTGGTTTACCTGGGGATGCACTCTAGTCTTCGTGACCTGGCAAATCTGGGGGTGAGGCAGCAGTCTTGGGCTGATCCCAATCAGTGAAATCATCCTCAGCCCAGCAACGGATTCCACGAAAACCAGCCAATGAAGCTTCAACAGAATGTGCTGGGTGATGAGTACTGCTCTGTTTCCATGGACATCCAACCTGAAAGGTGTGACTGGAGCTTTGGCAGCCATCCTTTTACCTGAAAGAAAGAGGTTTTCTGAGGATAGAACCCACAAGAAAGAAAAATAGCTCTCCTCTTAAAGTATGGGCAGCGAGAAATCATCGTGTGAGAACATGACTTGGGCCCCTCCATGCAGCACCATCTACAGCCAGCATGCCCCTCAATATTCTACTTATAGGAGTCAGTTAACTCTTTTTTTTTGCTACCGCTAGTTTGTATTGTGCTTTCTGTCCATTGCAACAGAGGGAATTATAATTAGTGGAACCCATTCTCTTATTGCTCTTTGGCCCTGCTTCATCAAAGCCTTTTTTAAATTCTATTGATGGATATTTACTTAGGCAATATTCTAAATATTTTTATGGTTCCCACAATAAAACATTTTAGGAGGTTCGCTATTTCACTGAGCCTTTAGGATAATGTTTTCAGTTCCTGGGGTCAAGGAAAGGTGAAGGATTTTTTTTTCTTTGTGGTGAGACTGTCCAGTGTATGGATTTCCCTTGGCCTCACCATCGGGGTTAATCAGTGCAGTTTGCAGCTGACTTCTTGTGACTCAGCAGCACTTAGCCAGTGCTGATCTGAAAATGGGCCTCCACTCTCTCCATGTGGACCATTTGCTTTGTACAGTCTTGGAGTAGCTGCTGCTTTCTAGCTTGAACTTGTATTAACCTCTGTGCCCTCTGATTAGAATTATGTAGCTGTAGAGAAAGATCAAAAATGACCCCTCCAGACCCACCCATTACATCAGTGTGAACTGGCAGGACAATAGGAGAGGTGGTTTCTTTTTAATTTGGCTGTTATGTCACAATGTACAGAGCACACCTGAAGCTTTCAAGGATTTTTTGTTTTGTATTTTTCACATGTAAGGAAGAAAAAGTCCTTGAGGATATTTTATAGCTTCTACTATTATTCAGAAACCTGATGCATTCTCAGGAACACCCCAGCCACCTTTGGGGAAAAGCCTCTCTGCTTTCAAAGCTCATCCCACTGCCCCCCACCTCTCATTGTCCGTTCATCATGCCCTCCACCTGTGGAGACTGTACTAGGAGTCACAACCAAGGTATTCTCACTGTCTCCCAGCTCTAAATACAATTCCCTAATTCACCAATTTCCTTCTTCTCCATTATTTCTCATAGGAAATTGCTTTGACATTCATACATACAGGTAACTGAAACCTCCTTTAAAGAATATAGTTTTTACATAGGTTTTCCTGTACCCTAATGAAATATATGAAACAAAAATCATTTCCCTAGGTATGTTACAGAACAAACAAGGGGGGCCTGGGACGATATATACTATTACCGAAAGGAACCCCCAGGTCCATTATGTCTACCGTCTATAGGAAAGATGTCTCTCAATGCCAGAGATTCATGAAAAGGAAAGGAAATGTTTATTGAATGCTATACAAACTTAAAATAGGGACCCAATGTCTTCATCAAAATCCTAAAGTCCCTTGAAACACCCACAAACACACACAGTCCTTCCTTCCCCCTTTGTCCAGTCTGGGGTACCGTATCTCAGGAAAAGAAATAGAAGTCCTTGGCTCAGGCAGCCCCCAGTTCTTCCCAGTAATCCATCTTGGCTGGTAGACCTCCCTCAGTTCCCGGCATCATCAGCTGTGTCATTGGGATCTCTGCTAAAACTGGGTGGTTTTTCCCCCTTCTAATCCTGCAGGGGTCCCCACTCTGGCAAAGGTCTGTGGTCCTCTCTTCACCACTCCAGCCACGTGGTCCTCTCTCCACCAGGGCCACAGGAGTCCCCACTCAGCCAAATCAGCATGGTTCTCCCCTTCAATAGCTGCAAGGAGTGGGGAGTCACCACTCTGCCAAAGCCGGGTGGCAGTTCTCTGCTAAAGCCGCATGGTGATTCTCTCTCACAGGACTGCAGGAGTCCCCACTCTGCTAAAGGACAAATGGTTCTCCCTCCCAAGTCTGAGGGAGTCCCCACTCTGCCAGAAGTGCATGACTCTCCCCTGCAATGGCTGACACATCTGGGTTTTAAATCCTTGCACCAATCTTCCTCTGCAGCCCCATTTCTGACTCCTCCTATAGTCGGCCACACCTGCCCTCAACCTCCCATTCTTTTCAGTCTTTCTGGCTGCCATCGTGGGTCTGGGCAGGTGTGGACCCATGTCACGGAGCCAATCCTCTCTTAGATCCCATGCAGGCACCATAACTCGGGGGACCTGCCCCCAGTTACATCTTGGTGGGGAAGTTACTTCTGTCCCCCTGGCTCAGAGCATGGCCATAGCTATTTAACACATCTATGTAACCAGTCAAAGGTTATAGATGGATTAAATGACCATGCCAGAGGTTAGCTGCAAAGCTGTTGCTATGCAAAACAGCTCTCAATGGGCTGTTCCATGTGTTCCTTCCCTCCACCCACACCTGGGAGGGAAGTGAGGACATCCTAATGTTGCAGAAAATAACTCACACGCAGGAGAGAGAGCGGAGCACGATTCTTTATTATGCATGGGCTCAGGGGAAGAATCCAAATCCTGAGCCCAGTCCTTTGTCTTTCTACAGTATTTATAGGTTTTGATCTACATATCAGAAACAGAACTTCAGAAACAAGGCTGGTACAAAGATTTAGGGGTCCCAGGGTTCAAAGGTTAACAAATGGCTTATCTAAACATTTGTCTACTATTTACATAGCCTGGCAGTACCATCTCACCAGGCCCATTAACAGCTTAGGCATCTCTGTTAACATTCCAGATGGCAACTCCTTTGAAATGCCTCTGCTGGCTCCCAGCTCCCCCATCGCTCTCCAGAGCAGGTTCTGCATTCCTCTCTGGCAATAACACTTTACATCATCAAAAAAGGGGAACAATGCAAGAACTGGTTGCAGCACCTGAGAAAATAGCTCAAGTTAACTGGACAAGTTCATGGCATATGAACTCTACTGTTGGTAAATAAAGGTGATCTAACAAATCCTAGGTTGGACCTGCTAAAAACCTCCTACCTGCTTACAGGGTTGAATCATCACTCTAACCTTCTCACAGTAGAATTAGGAATCCCCCTAGCAGTCTAGCAGAAGCATCTTCTCAATCAGTGCATGTTTTTATGTTTTGCTTTTTAAAAAGAAAAATACTTAATGGTAGTAAAAAATGGTAGAGGATAAATCTTAGAGATATAAAGTTGTGTGGTAGGAATTGACAACTTCATTATGTCACAGCTGGATTAGCATTTTTATTAAGCATTTGTAAGCCTCTGCACAGGTGCCTGGTGCTGTGGAGAACATGGACCAGGTTTGCAGTGATTGGTCTATCATTGCCAAAAGATAGCAAGGCTTCCAGCTACAGCCAGAAGTCAAAAGGTGTTTATACCTTGAGGAAGTCATTTCTGTCAGCCATGTGGTTGGATGGTGGCTATAAGAAGGGTTTTTATGGAGGTTTCTGGGGAGTCACCAAGGCCTTCCATTAACCATCAAATTCTCCTTTCTTTTCTTATTGTATTGAACTTCTTTGCCTTTCTTCTTTATCTGTGTAGGTTCTTTTTGGAAACTATATAGAGTCATTTAGGTATCTGTCCATTAAAAGTGGAAGTGCCTTTTAACCGTTCTAGAGATTTCAATATAGGTTACCATAGAAGGGTTCCACTTTTACTTGTAAAACTCACCTATAAGTAAGAAAGAAAGAACAAGGTTCCACAATAAACTCTGATGATAAACAAGAGAAAACAAAGTCTAGAACTATTACCTAATGTCAGTCCCCAAACTTTGCTTTTATTGTATATCATTATCTCAGTATTTGGGGTCAGGATTTTTTTTAGTTAGTTTTGTTGTTACTCTTGTTCATTTTAAGTGAGGAGACAGAGGAACTCCTGATAGATTATTGCATCAGTTTTGCCTTTTGATAAATGCAGATAATATACAAGGGATAAGTTATCACAAACTTCAAAGCTGGGATAAGATCTACTTATAATTTAAAGGAGATTTTGATAGAAGATCTATAGAAAACTATCTTTTTACATTCTAAAAACAATGTCCCTATTCTTGCTAGGATGGCTTTGATTCACTAACACCTAATTATATAAAATCATTGACTTTTATTGTGATTGGCTTTCTAACTGGTGATATTAATATTCAGTGTTTGAATATGTTGCCTGTTAGTATGAGAAAAAAACAATAATGTGACACTAATACCACATTTAATGTGATATATTACTTTAATTTTTAATATGATTCTTGATCATTCCATCTTTAATATTCACATTTTAAGATTGTTAGACTTTTTTCAATTCTGTTTTTGCATAATTGGTATCATTTTACCTCATACCATCTCTTTTAAGTGAATAATAATGCTTCATTATAGTTCTCTTCCAACAGAAAAACTGAAAATCCAGAGATATTAAACCAATTTACGTCATTTTTCAAAATTTTGTAACTTCTGTTTTGAGACTATATGCTTTCTTCCCTCCTTCATTCTTTTTTTCCTTCTTTTTGTTTTCTCTCTTTCCCTTTTCCCTCTTTTCCTTCAAGAAATTATAATTTATATTCAAGGAAAAATACTTTGTAAGCCACGTCTTACTCCACTGAGTTCACAGTGCTGGTAAGGGGGAGTTAGGGGGCATGGTAGATGCTGTGGCAAAGCACCTCGGAAAGCACTGGGTAAGGAATATAATTCCTTGTGCTTCCAGTCTCTTTCTTTCTTTGGAAGCAAGGCTGCAGTCTAAGAGTATCTTATAACTTTCTCCTTTGATTCTGTGGCAAAGGATGAATTCGGTGATCTCTGAGGCTGACACAAAGTTAAAGGATGGCATGGCCTCTAGCCAGGAGATTAGTGATATGGACATTTTGGATGCTGCAGTACTATGATAAACCAAATCATCCTTGATTATTCCATGACACTGATTGGAATAAGTGTTTGATTAGAAGAGAACGGATGGTGGCAAAGGGTTACTCTACCTATCTAAAATCTGACATCTTTTTCTTTGATAGAACTCTCTATTCAGATTCTTCCATTTCTGTTTGGAGTTAATTGTTCTTACTTCCTGTCACCTGGACTCAAAATATCAGTTATCTGCTTTGTTGGCTCTTCTGTCTTTCAGTCCTATAAGATTTTTCCTTTAGTATGTTTGAAAAATGTATCTTTTCCACTCAATCTTGGCTCTTTATCTCTCTCCCCCACTCCAGCCAAACTCTTGAGACTCTTCGTCTTATTGCCGTATCTCCAGCATTTTCTTCCCGACTCTATTCCAAGTCCACAATTAGTTTAATCAACTACTTTGGCTAAATCAGCCTTTGTCCCTAAAATCAGTGTTTTTCTATTAGGTAGAATAAAGTAGAAACTCCTTAGCCCAGAATGTAAGTTCTTATGTAATCACTCTTTACTCACAAGCCACCCTTTAACATCACCCTTGCTCTAGTAAGGCAAGAATGCAATTACATCATGTCTTAGCTCACCCTTCCTGAGCATTTGTAACAGGATTCTCCATGGAAGTCATGTTTCACATCTTCCCTCCTCTTGTGCATACATGTACCTGCCCATAAGCACTTGTGCATACACATCTGCCTATAACCCTCCCTTCATGTAATATAGCCCTCTGCATTATGAGTCCCTGATAAATGTTTTGATAGTGACAAAGATAAAGAGAAATAATAGAACAAATGCAAAGGGAAACTTGTTGGTGAGAGTCTGGCTAGAATTCTCATGGTCTTAAATGACATACTTGCCCTATTGCTATTCACAGAACATTCTTTAAATGAAGCTAAGAGGAAAGAACTTCTACCAGTGAAATAAAAACAACTGTGATGCATAATTGGTATTAAAAAGTTATAGAACTATTAAGCCCTGGCTGGCATAGCTCAGTGGATTGAGCGTGGGCTGCGAACCAAAGCATCGCAGGTTCGATTCCCAGTTAGGGCACATGCCTGGGTCGAAGGCCATGGCCCCCAGCAACCTCACATTGATGTTTCTCTCTCTCTCTTTCTCCCTCCCTTCCCTCTCTAAAAATAAATAAATAAAGTCTTTAAAAAAGTTATAGAACTATTAATGAAGCAAACAGTTTCTCCCTTGGAGCTTGGAGCACAATTGGAATAGGAAAAGAAGCCAATGACCACAATTTGGTCTCCTTTCATACCAACGAGGAGGCAAGGACAGAGGCTTAGTCCTTGGATACGATAGCATCTTACTTCCATCACTCATTTCCCAGAGTCTCAGATTTCCCAGCTTTCTGTGGCTTGTCAGCTTCCATCTTTTTTCCCAGGAGTTGTTTTATTTAGAGTGTTAGTCAACAGACATGTATAACTGATCCTGTTTTGTTTTACATCTCATATTCTTCTTCATAGCTTAATGCAATTAAAAGTTAATCATATTAAAAGCAGATGAAGGAACCAAATAAACTAGCCATAACTTGAAGTCACCCACCTTTTTCAGTCTAAGTTGTTTTGAAGGATTACCTTTACCCATTTTGGGATTGCTTTTGGAGAACAATAGCTCAGGTTTTAAGAGTCAGTCCAAACTCTCATTTACAAAGCACCTCACATGTATGTTCTACTCTGCCACATTGTTAGGGTTTCTGTAAAATTCCAAAACATCCCTTAAAGTCATCCCAGTTAGAGTTGGCAGTGCCCCTCTGGCAGCAAGAATTATTTTATCCCTTACTTGTTTTTGTTAGAGTAACCTGATTATCCACTGTTGGTTAAATTCAGTGAGCATTTTGAAGCAAAGATGCCAGCCCCAAATCTCTTCAGGGGCATAGGAGTCAAGCAGAATATACTTCACTAATGCCCAATAAAGGAGCACCTGCTCTAGAAAATGGTGTATGTCCTCCTAGTGCATCAAGGATAATAGTTACCCTCTTAACTCCCCCACTCCACTTTGGAGAGCAATGGAGAAATGAGACAAGGTACATAAAAGGTGCTGTGTGACCAATTTCACAACCAAATACTGGAGAACACTTTACTTTGTTTGTTCTTGACTATTACCCTGTACCATATCCACAAGACAGATACTTTCAACAAACATTTCAAACATAAACAGAACACTCAAGTACTTGCTAGAGAGAGTGCATTTGAATATGGCCTGTTATTTGGCAACAGTGAGCCTCCAACTCTATTTATCTTTCTAGTATCAGTTTTTGCTACTTTGGAGTCCTAAAGCAAAAATCAGTCATTCTACTTGTCTTTTCTTTGGAATTTTTTAACCTATAGTTACATTTATTTATTAATTTATGTATTGATCATTTATATAAGGGTAGTCAGACTTCATCTGTAAAGGGTCAGATAGCAAACAACAATAAATACTTCAGGTTTTCCTGGCTATATTGTCTTTGTCACAACTATTCACATCTGCTGTTGAGCAGGAAAGCAGCTGTAGTTAGTACATAAATAAATAGTTATGGCTGTAATCCAATAAAACTTTATTTAAAAAAGGCAGGAAGTGGGCTGTTACTTGCTGACCCCAACTTAACACAATGATTATCTCTTGTGTTCTCATTACTGTGCTAGGTTCTAGAGTCTACAGATGAATACGACTTTGTCCCTGCCTCAAAGTACTAATAGGTTAATATTTCTAAAAACAAGGCCAGCTATTGACCAAGTCATTCTTGGTGTCCATGCTTCTCTTCATCACTCTTTTTCCTGTCAGTGTCTCAGGCCTTGAGCTGCCCTCTCTCATATGCTGTTCATAGTGTCTTGGCATTACATACATTCTCTTCCTTCACAACTTACTGGGTCTCAGTGTTTTGTCTTCAAGGAGCCAGAAGACTGAGAGTAACATAATGAACATCAAAGAGCAGATCACAGATAGTAGTTTAATTTGTCACAGACAGTAGCTTAATTTGTTCATCCTTCAGGAGTACTTACATTTTGAGAGAGGATATTTTAAATTCACAGACGTCTACTTCAAATTGTAAAATCCCTGGCAGATAGCTAGGGTAGAATTTCCATGGTCAGAAAGTCCTTTGAAACCCCGTAGCACTAGTGATGACAAATTTCTTTCTCTGATAATGAAGATAGCCAACACATACTGATTCAGTTTCACAGCAGTCATTATCCTGAGGGCTTTTTAGGTACTTTGAGCTTCCTAATAACCCTATGAATCAAGTGCCATTATTGTGCTGTCCATTTTATAGGTGAGGAAGTTGGAGCTAAGAGTGGCTAGATGGCTTAGTAAAAGTCATATAACTCCTATATATTGTATTTGGACAAAAGAAAGTATAGCTTTAATATTTAACTGTAAAAAAACAAGTCTTCTGTAAATTGGAGAGAGTCAAGATCCTTAACAGAATCTTATACAAGGTGGATATCAGAGATTGTTCAATATAAATTTATTTTAAGGACAAAGAAACTGAGACTCATAGAGAGTTAGGGATTTGACAAAGTAGCTTCAGACTGCTGGTGGTAAAATGTTATTCTAGCCCTGACGTGGTAGCTCATTTGGTTAGAATGTCAACCCGATATACTAAGGCTGAAGGTTCCATCTCTTGTCAGGGAACATACAAGAAGCAATGGATGAATGCATAAATAAGATGAAGAACAAATTGATGTCTCTCTCTTTCTCCTTTCTTCCCTCTCCAAAATCACTACAAAATTAATAGACTTTAATTTTAAACATACATATTCCAAAAATATTTATTTTTGTTTGTTTTGTGTTTTAGTACTATATGGCTTATTGACAAAATAACAATATAGAAAACATGAATTTATTAGAGGATGCTTTCCTCCTCCTGGAAACATCAGTCTATGTAAGACTATTACCTGTGCAGCTTTGCTCTTTTAAGTTTCCACTTATTATTAATCATGGGTCTACTGGAGAGAGCTCATTACCCCTCATGTACTGGATGAGTGAGTCTTCGGGAAGCAAACCCACCCACGGTGTTCCAGTGAGTGGGAGGGTGGAACAATGCATTTCTTTATTAAAAGCCCACATCTATGCAGTGAGACTGACTATGCCTCCTTTGAATTTTTCAGATTGTAGCTGAAAGCCCTGACAGAATATAGTTAAGGAAAAAGATTGTCTGTTTCATAAAGAATGTAAAGTATTTCTAAGTTAGATGGCTCAAGGAAAGGCTTGGCCTGAGAAGTCTACTTTCTACAGTAAATTCCAGTACGTTAGAGCAGAAACTGTTCAATTAAAAACAATTATGACTTTAAAAACTTAAGGTCGATACATTCTTGTACATTATGTTTATTGTAGGCATAATTTTAACCTCATATTTTCTATGGGTGTATTTTCACAATAACTTTTTAAAATTAAAGTGGGTTGTAGAAGTAATGAAATCTAAATAACTCACATATCCCTGAGATATGGGAATCTGATTGTGTCCATTGTCATAAAGCTATTGCAGACACACAGCCCCAGTCTGCACATCATGTTTGGAAATCATCCTCCCAGTGTATTCTTATGAGAATTGCTTCACATATTAAAGGATTAAATAGCAGGAATATCTTTACCAACTTCACTTCTGGCTTTATTTTTCATATTCTAAAAACAAAAAAAAATGTTGGGCAGAGAGAAATATTTGTTATTCCAATATGTAAATTATATATCAAATCCCTTCTATATGTCAATTTATTCAATAGTAAACTCTGAACAGAGAAAAACTATTAATTCTTGTTATAAGAAGTATACAAAGCATAGATAGCTCTGGTTAGCTCTTCACAGAGAGAATCAGGTAACTCTGAGCAGTACTAAATTGGTAAGGCAACAAAGAGACTGAATATTCTGGAAATGCATAATGTGGTGGTAGAAGCTGGGTGATGCCGAAGCTGGTCCAGGAAGAACAATAAATAAAACTTATTCTCTACTCTCATCTTCATTTTGATTTATTGAGATTTTGCATTCTATCCACTTTTGATTCACTGAAACTCTAAGGAAACTATTACTTTTTTGTTGTTCATGAAATGTACTGTCAACTTGTATAGTTTTCTCAACTTTTATAGAAGTCAAGACTCAGAAAAGTTAATTGTTCATTATTACATTGTTAAGTGATGTAGCTAGGATGTGAACCCAGGTCTTCTCATTCAAACCTAGATACTCTCTTTTCTGTATCAGGATGCTCTCCACAGTAGGGGCTGGGAGTGAGTGGGGCACAAGTAGGGAGGGGTGAGAGGGTAGTGGTGGTTGTGGTTAGAGAGGAGGAGAAAGAGGACGATGCTCCTTTTCCTCACACACGCTTTTAAGGACATGACTAATGGTATTATAATGTCAGGAAGAGGCTCCCCTGTAAATATCCATTTTTCTCATGATTCCAGAGTTAGGTTGGCCAGAGCAGGTAAGCTGATCAACTGTGTTAAGATGTATTTAAACATCTTTTCTATTTCTGTCCTGCCATCTTTAGTGTGTTGGTTGTGGCTTCATGAGTGTTGCGATTTTTAAACCTCTCTTAAAACACCCGGCTGTCTGACTGACTGTAGTGATTTTTAAACCTTGCTTAAAACATCCGGCTGTCTGACTGAAGCACACAGAACCTGGCTTTTTCATGGCTATGGACACGCATAAAAACCTCCTTGCTGTAGCATGCAAAACCGGTTCTCCTGGCTATGGACATGCTTAAACATACTTGCTATTGCATGCAGAACCCGGTTCTCCCAGCTATGGACACGCAAAAACCCACTATAGAAATAATCATGCACAGAAACAGTTTTCTGAGTGGAAGTCAAAGACAGAGCGCTCACTCTCCAATTCTTTGAGCCACTCCGGGCTAAACCCTCCTAAAGGGAAGAGCCCCTTTCTTTGTCCCAGTGGGTTTTTATTGACACAGTTTGTGGATTGACAGTCTGGCAGAAGGGATCAAAGGGAACACGTATCTTACAAGGAAGCTAACAGAGTTCCTGTTGTGATTCCGGGCAGAGATTGGAGTTTTATCATATGAAAGGACTACAGGTTCCAAAGGTTTCTTGTCTGTTTCTTTAAATTCCAAGTTAATAACATCCTCCAGCAAACAGATATCACAGGATCTTGCATATTCTATGTCCCAGGCCTGATTACCCCGTGGGTCCGCTGTCTCTGGTCTGAGTTTCCCCTTTGGCTATTTGCTTAGCCCTGAGAAGGGCAGGAGACAGAGGCAACCAGGAGACTTGGAATTCTTACATCTAAGTACAAAGACTCAGGCTTAGAGGGGGCAGGGGTTGATGTCCATCACTCCTTCCTTTCCACAGCCCCTTCATTTCCACAGCCTCATGAGTCTCATTCCAGAGGCCTTTACGTGGTCAGCACCTGTCTTAGGTCCATTCTCTAGCCTAGAGAATTGTTACCCATCATTGGTTAATTGATCAAGCATTAAAGGCCAGGCACAGAACAGGTAGTGTTCATGCCAGGGGTATAAGTTTTGTCTCCTTAGTGGTTCCTGGTCTGGAGGTCTCTCACTCAGCCTAAGTCACAGGGGGTCACAGCTTCCTGAGACCAGCCAGGGCAGTCCCCAACAATAAAATATAATTTAAAATTAATTTTACTATGAGAAACAATATTTTAATAATTACTTTAAATGGAAACTCATGTCTACTGCTTGCATGAGTGTAAATTGATGTCAAAAAGTTACTTACCAGGGAATCAGCATGTATTCAGTATCTGTTCCTTAGTGAAATGAAGTTGAATATTTTTATACCATTAGGATAAAGCTGGAAAAAATCTCAGAAGAATATGCACCTAACATTAAGTGTTTTCTCCCACCTTGGTAAATGGTATTGATGGGGGACTCAAGAATTGGAAAATTTTAGTTTAATGTAACAGTTAGTAAGCCTAGTAGTTAATGCACATAAAAAGCTATTATTTCAGGAACTGCAGGTATGGCCCATTCTGACCAGGCACCACAGCGATCAACTTTGTGCTCCAGAAGAGACCATAAGAAATCAAGGTGGTATTCAAGCCATTGTGTTCCAGGGAGAGACAGTCTACCCCCCAGGACATGGATAAAGAAGATCACCCAGGACACAGGACACAGATAAAGAAAATGACATGTCAGTGGATGAAAGGATGTTAGGAAAATTGCCAAATTGCAGCTTTTATCTGATAACATCTTTCCTGAATTTCAAATCCCTTACCTATACTTTTGCCCCCATATAAAAAAGAAGGCTGGCTTGAAAGGAAATGTAAGATGGTCTGTTAGGTATAAACCCACCACCTTCTCAGATGGCCGGCCATCTGAATAAAACATCCATAAAGATTTAATCCCTGTCTCAGCTTTTTGAGTCTGGTAGATGACAGACATCATGAACACCAGCTTTTCCACTTTCATATTCTGGTGACTCTGTTGGGACAGCCTTTGGGACTCTCTGGTAAATCTGGATATTTGGTAACAAGTCCAATGGCTGCCTGGACTGGGAGGCCCTTGGGTGTGGACTTAGACATTCCCTGGCAGCTGCAAAGTAATTTCACTTGGAGACTCCTCCTCTGACTCTCAGTACTTCTTGTTGTCTTCGCTTTTGATTGAATCATTGTATTTTCTGGTTCAGGTTACAATCCTGGGTTATGACTTAGATCATCAGTAATTAAGATGCCTTCTGGTTTACAGACCTCTATCTGGTGAAAAGGTGTCTTCTGGCTTAATTAAGGGGCCTTCTGGTTTTTGTGACATTACAAGATTCCGTCTGGTAGAATTGGGGGGAAGCCTTCATTCTGGGAAATAGTCCTTTGGGGCAAGTTTTAGCTAATTGGTGGATCTACACTTATAAACCTATGACTAAAAAGAAAGTGGCTTTTTTTGTAATACCATTTGACTTATGTATTGAATAATATAAACTTGGGGAAGTGCTGGTTGTTTAATGGGTCTTTAAATTACTGTATTATACACTAAGTAGAGTTGTTTTGTCAAAGATCAGGGAAATAGGACAAAATGCCTTACCTAGAATCTTTCATGAGTTTACACAGTCATGATGCAGGATTAAAAGGAAATAGATTAATGATCCAGAGAAAAGGGAATTTGCCTGTGAAAGACAGCAGAAGCTCAGAGGAGAGGGCCCAGGAAAACCTAGATATTATGAGTTCTAGGAGCATGGTCAGCATTCCCATAGCCTCTCCAGCCCTAGGAAATCTTCCTCCTTACTCAGCTGAGGAAACTAAGAAAAGTGAGCCTGAACAGGTCTAAATTCAGTGGAGGAGAGCCCCTACCTAAAACCCTGTGGGATAATACTCCTGTGGGATAAATAATATCCCTGTGGGGTATTATTGGCACATACTCTGTTTTCAACATCAGATCTGTTAAACTGGAAAAACTCTGAAAGGACCAGAATATATCCTTTGGAATGGATGAAGGAGTACATATATCCTTTCAGAATGGATGAAGGGGTACACCCAAGCTTTTGAGTCCCTGAAGGCACACTTGGCTTCTATACCAGTCTTGGGGCTTCCAACCCTAGTAAAGCACTCTCAGCTATACAGTCATGAAAGGCAGGGCATTGCTCTAGGAGTCCTCACCCAAGTGTTTAGTGACATTTCACAACCCATCATTTACTTGTCAAAGAAACTAGATTACACTGCCCAGGGGCAGCCAGCCTGCTTGAGAGCTGTGCCAGTCACCTGTGAGCTCTTACAAGAATCTGAAAATTTTTCTTGGGACAGCCTATCATCATTTATGCACCTCACCAAGTGTTGAGCCAGCTGGAGCAAAAGGGAAATTTGTGGCTCACTGCTGAAAGAATTGGCATGTACCAAGCCATTCCTCTTGACAATTCGAACATCTACCTCAAAATTATAAGTTAAATCCTTCCTCTCTTCTCCTGGAGCCTGACTTGGCTGCACTAATACATGACTGTGCTGATGCAATTGATGAAGTTTATTTTAGCAGAATTGATTTACAGGACCATCCTCTGGAAGAGGCAGATTGGACTCCATAAGGAGATGGAAGCAGTTATATAGACAAAAGAAACAGGAAGTGTGGGTATGCAGCTGTGATTCCTGAAGGAATAGTAGAGGTTAAGGCCTTGCTGCTTGGAACTTCTGCTCAAAAAACTGAACTGATTGCATTGACGAGGGTACTGGAATTGTTGTGTGAAAAGATAGTTAATGTGTATATCGACTCAAGGTAAGCTTTCCTAATTTTGCAACCACATGGCTCCACCTGGAAGGAAAAAGAACTCTTAACCTCCAATAAAAAGGAGAATAAGCATGCAGCAGAAATTTTAAAATTATTAGAGACTGTTCAGATACCTTTATAGGTGGCAGTTATGCACTTCCCTAGGAACCAGAAAAAGGACACTGAAGTGGTTAGAGGAGACAATCTGTCTTAAGGAACATTTATAATGCCTTTGGTACCTGTTCTAGATTTGTCACATTTTGACCCTGAATATTTTACTGCAGACTTGGAGAAAGCTGAGAGCTGGAGTTTTGATGAAAAAGGTGCTGATAGTGGATAGAGAAAGAATAAAAAAGAAGATATATTGCTTCTTGAACATTTAGTAGAGCCAATTATGAAGTATTTGCTTGATACCACTCACTATGGAAGAGACTCATTAACCACATATATTAAATGGTGGCTCACAGGTCATGGAATTTCTAAAATCACGTAAAAATAGTTATCAGAAATACCATATGACCTCACATTTAATTGGAGCCTAATCAACAAAACAAACAAGCAAGCAAAATATAACCAGAGACATTGAAATTAAGAACAAACAGACAGTAACCAGAGGGGGGATGGGAGAGGATGATGTGGGGAAAAGGGTGAAGAGTTTTTGGGAACAACTATAAAGGACACACAGACAAAAACAAGAGGGGGTGGAATCAGGGGAGGGAAGTGGGGATGGATGGGGTGCAGGGGAGAGGTTGAGGGAAAAGGCAGAAAACTGTACTTGAACAACAATAAAATTTAAAAGTGTTTTATTAAAAAAAGACAACAGTCAGCAGTCAGCACAACAATAGCTAGCTGTCTGGTATGAATGAATCAAAATTATACCAATTTTTTATAAGACTGGTAAGAAATATATTTTTTGGTGTGCCACAAAAAAAAATAGTTGTCAGTTGTGTTTTGTGCCAGAAGAATGATCCCAAGACAGATCCACATCAAAAGAAAGAAAGTAAACAATACAAAGGGCAGAGACCATTTGAGGACTGATAAATAAACTTTACCTAGATGCCAAGGGTCTGAGGGTGGAAATATTTGTTAGTCTTTTTTGACACCTTTTCAGGATGGGTAGAAGCCCATTCTACTAGAACAGGGATATCATCAAAGTTGTGAAAGCCTTAGTGAAAGAAATAATCCCTCACTTTGTCCTCCCTGGCAGTATCTAGAATGATAATGGACCTGCTTTTTTTTCCAGTAATCACACAGAAGGTTAGTAAATTTTTAGGAATCAAGTGAGACTCCACATAGCATGGAGACCTCAGGCTTTTGGGAAAGTAGAGAAGATGAATTATACCTTGAAGTAAAATATAGCCAAACTGTGTCAAGAAATTTATCTCCACTGGGATCAAGCTTTACCTATTGCCCTGCTCAAAATAAGGGTGGATCCTCAAAGTGGGATTCAGTTGAGTCCTTATGAAATTGTGTATAGGCAAAAATTTCAGGTTATGATTGGGGTGGAAGATATGTATATAGATCAAGAAGTGAAGGTAAAGAACTACTTATAACATTTAAGTCAGAACTAACCTATAACTTATGACCTCGCTTGTATTAGAGAGCTCTCTCCCACAGGTATGGCTACATTCCTTTGAAACTGGAGATAAGGTGTACTCAAGACTTGGATGACAGGATTTCCAGAAAGCCAACTAGAAGAAAAGTAGACTAAACCTTGGGATGTACTCCTCACCATCCCGCACCATGGTGAAGCTGGCAGGAATAAAACCTTGTATTCATCACACCAGAGCAAAGAAATCACCAGAGGAACAACGGACTGCCAAACCTTAAGAAGTCCTGAAAGCCATCTATCAAAAACAAATGCCTTACATTATTTTCATTATTTATTTTTTAACCCTATGTTATGGAGAGCTTGTTCCTTCAAATGAGATAAAAATACTTGGGTACATTTGGCAAAATATTCTAAACACCTCTGCATTTTGTCTTGCGGGAGGAACTTATGTTGAACAAACTTGCACTACACGTCTTATGGTGTTTGTACTCCCCTAGAAAGCCTTTGGAATTATACAGCTTGAGCATATCAACAAGAAAATAACCTACTCATATATTTATAATTGGAGACCTGTGGTAACTCCAAAGGACAGGGAAATGTTTTCCTTAAAAACCACCAATGTAGCCCCGAGCTGGAGAGAGTGCAACTTTTGTTGACTGTGCTAAAAATTGTTTTGCTTCATCATAGCTTGTTGTTGCATACAAAGTGCCCCTTTATGTGGATCTGCAATTAAATGTGTTCCTAAGCCTTGTATCAGATGGTCTAATACTAAGATACACAGTCAACAACAAAATGAGTACTTTCAAATGAAGCAGATCCCATAGAAGTAAGATTATTTAAATTAACAGTGGAGGAATGATAGGGAACTCAAGAGTGTGAAAAG
Source organism: Tonatia bakeri (assembly GCA_004024845.1). Lineage (NCBI taxonomy): Eukaryota > Metazoa > Chordata > Mammalia > Chiroptera > Phyllostomidae > Tonatia > Tonatia bakeri. Next base: position 24,995 of record PVIA01010840.1, on the reverse strand, counting down.
TTTAATTTAATGTAATAGTTAATAAGCCTAGTAGTCAATGCATTGTTTCAGGAACTACAAGTAGGGCCCACACTGGCTCCAGGAGACCACAACCTAGTGACCTTTGTGCTCTAGAAGAGACCATAAGAAATCAAGGTGGTATCCAAGCCATTGTGTTCCAGGGAGAGAAAGTCCACTCCCAGGACATGGATAAAGAAAATGACCTGTCAGTGGATAAAAGGATGTGAGGGAAATTGCCAGACTGCAGCTTTTATCTGATTAACCTCTTTCGTGAATTCCTCAAATCCCTTACCTATACTTCTGCCCCCATGAAAAAAAGAAGGCTGGCTTGAAAGGAAATGTAAGATGGTCTGTGAGGGTACAAACCCACCATCTTCTCAGATGGCTGGCCATCTGAATAAAGTACCCATAAAGACTCAATTCCTGTCTCTGCTTATTGGGTCTGGTAGATGACAAGCAGCACCAACACTGGCTTTTCTGGTTTCAGTATGTGTGGCACTAGTATTGATTTTGTTTATACAAAATTTTCTGTATTACATGTTTTTTGTATCATTTATCTTCAAAAGCTAGCATTCCTAAGATAAAGTCAGCTGTTACAGGGTATTATTCTTTGAATGGTCTAATTTACTTAGTCTCAAGTACTTTCTTTAACTTACTAATTAATATTCATTGCACCACCACAGGGTAGTTCTGATGAGCTACCAGTATGAGTAAGCAGTGGAAGGACTAGGCTGCCTCCAAATGCAAGCAGCAGACACTCAGGTCCTTAGAGAAAGCCAACCTCCTTACGTCATATGAAATGAGTTGGCAGCTAGGGGGGTGGTAATCCAGAGCGGGGCGTGGGAAGACTTCTGGGCTACATGAATTCCACCTCCTTTCAGGGGTCGCCATTTTCCCTGTGGCGCCGCAGTGGGGAGGGGACTCGAGGCTTCCAGTTCCGCGAGGGCTACACAGGACAGGGCCTGGACTCTGCGTGACCGGCGGTAGTGCAGGCCAAGCCCCGGCACGTGTGTCAAAGGCCTGTCTGGGGCGTCCAGCCCGGAAAGGGGGAGCTTCGTGTCCGCAGCCGCGCGCCGAGTCGGAGAGAGTGGAGCTGCCACCCCCTCTGCGCTTCAGGCTGGCCTCTGAGGGGCACCGAGGAGGGAGCCGGGCTGGGGCTGGCGCAAGGCCGGTTAACCGCTTGCCTGTTTCTCCCCGGAAGCCGCCTTTCCAGAGCTGGAGAAAAGAGCCACCCGAGAGGTCTAGCTGCGGGGAATCGCAGGGACTGCGCGCGGGAGCAGCTGTCTGTGTCACGTCCCTGAGCCCGGAGCCGGCGTTGTGAAGCTCCAGGGATTTGGGCTCAGGTCTGGCGCCTGCCATTAACCAGGCAATTAATCTTCGTAGGATTCAGTGACTCGTCTGTAAATTGGTAATACTAACCTTTCGGTGTGTTTTCTGTATTAAATAGGGTAGAATACTTGAAGTGTGATGACTCAATAAAGGGAACCTGCTTTTATTGTTACAAGGTACGATGATCCTTATTTTTGGCTTATTTAATCATTGTGATGATCATAACCGTCCTTTCGATTGGTGTTAACCACCTCCATTTAATAAATTTGAATAGGAAAGTTCAGAGAGAGAAATTGTTTTACCTAGCATTAGCATATAGGCTTTAAATTCTCCCTGTAATTCTCTGTTTTATTTTGTAATTCATGCTGTTTCTCGCACTAAAATCAAGTCTTGGATTGTATTTAGTACAGTAATTGCTCCAGAACCTAATTGTGAACTGTAGTGAATTAGGGCAACCTGATCTTACCATGTCTGTTCTATTTCCAAAAATTTTTGAAGCTTCCTCCAAACTCTTGTGGCAAAATGTTATGCCTGCATTCTCCAACCTCTTTTTATTCTCACAAAATTGTTAAACATGTAAATCAAAACCATAACTTAAACCCTGACTTTTAAGTTTTACTGGAGAAGCTGGGAATCCATCCTATCCAGGTAAGATGAGAAATGAGACAGACATCTTAAAAAATGAAAACTGCAATTTCATCCATGCCCCATATTATGAAAGTGATATCATAATGCCTATGATTGACTGGGCTTACTAAGAAAGCATTTTTAAGCACCAAGCCAACTAACTAGAAGTGGTTTTTGCTACATGTGGGAAGGATCTAATCATTATGGACAACCTGGCATCTAGTTAATTTTTGCTACCTGCACAAAGTACATGTTATGGGATTATGGCACCAAATTGTTATTTTAGAAGTTACATTTGTGTCATTGTCAGCAGATCAGATGGCCATGTCAAAATTCATTAAGGCCTAATTAAATTTTACCCTAGGCCTAGCCAAAGTTTGGAGGGGACAGTGAATTCCATGGTACTGTCTGGATTTGTGGCACTGGGTCAGGACTTAAAGAATCAGAATAGTGCATGAAGGGTTGTTCAAAATTATCTAATTCTTTCTCATGTTAAAGATAACATTGAAAATAAGACAATCACTACATTTGTTAATAGCAGAGCCTAACACGGAACAGTTCCACTATATTATATTTAAGTCAACACGAGGTTCTTGAAGTGATTTTTGAGAAACTGCAAATTAGAGAGAAGAAACATCTTATTTTTTGGAGCTTTGTAGACTCTCTAAAACCTGTGGGGTTTGTAATAGTAATATGAAAAAATTGTTATGGCTTGTAATTTAAACATTTCTCTTCACTATCCTTTGTAATACCAACATGGTTTCCATACTTTGGATATAATGTGCCTTGCTTAGCTAATCTATTACTGGATGTTTAAGTTTTCAATTCTTTTGAGTTATTTAGTGAACAGACACATCATTTTCAAAGCAGCCAATAGGAAAGAAATGTTTAGATTCACTCAAAAATATCCCAAAGTCATCAAGATTTTTTCAGAGTCACCATTGAACAGGTGGCTACTCCTTTATCATGGCCCTTCTTATTCCTTCTCATGTCTCAGAAGAATGTTTTTCCAGAGGTTTACCTTTTACTAAACTGTTGACTGGAAATTTCTCACAGGTGATTCCCAAGGCTGCACGATAAGGTCTTATGACTTCTGTTTTCAACTTTCCCTGTGCTAGCTTCATCGCATATCATTTCCCAAGAGCAGTAGAAAATGAACAAATTCCAGGTGAGTCATTTACTTAGTCCTTACTTTTTTTCACTATGTTTGCGTGTGTGCATATTTTCAATGAGTTTTATGAAAGAGAGCATATATTTTAAATTTAAAAATTAAACAGTTAAAAATCACCTTCAGGAAAAATACTGTTTGACTAGCACAGCAGTTCTCAAAATGTGGTCCTCAGGCCCCTGGAAGTCCTAAGACCCTTTCAATGGATATGTGTCATAATGAATATTAAGATGCAAATTGCGGTTTACAGTGTTGACATCCACACTGATGGTGTAAAAATGGTGAATAGATTGCTGCCTGTTTGGCGTGAATTAAGATAGTAACATCAAAGACATTGCATTCCTCTGCAATGTGCTCACCTTAAAGATATCCTTGATGAAATAGTAAAAATTAATTTTATTAAATCTTGACCCTTGGGTACATCTCTTTTTAATATTCAGTGTGACAAAATAGGAAGTTCACACAAAGTACTTTTGCTGCATCCTGAAGTATGATGGCTGGTTGTCTTGAAGGAAAAAGGCACTTGTGTTATTGTTTGATTTGTGAGTTCGTCTACCTATTCTTTTATGGAATACTATTTTTACTTCAAAGAGCAACTGGCAGACAAACCGGGAATTCAGAGTTGGGTATTTAACAAACATTTTGTCAAAAGTCAGTGCAATGAGCCTGTCACTGAAAATAACTGTCATTATTTGTTGCCAATGTTAAAATGTAAGCTTTAAGTGAAAATTAGAATTTTGAGAAACTTGACAACTTCTCATACAGACTTTCTGATGAGAGAGGTGACAGTATAACAAATGTGATCTTTTTTATATTATATAATGTGTCAACATTTGAGTAATATCTCTTTTTTAAATTATTGTTTTTCAAGAGTAATATTTCTGATATGTGTGCTGAGAGACAAACTCTAGCAGTTTATGATAACAGAGGGATACAGTGAAGTGAGAGGAACAGGGAATAAGTTGGTTAGGGAATGCCCATTCTAAAAGGTAATATTTGAGGAAAATTCTGAATTAAATGGGACAGGGAGCTAAGTAGAAATAGAGCAGAAGAGCCTTCTAGATAGGAGAAACACCAAGTACAAACACCCTGAGACATGTTCCAGAAACAGTATGTAGGGCATGGAAGCTAGAGAGAAGTGATTTAGGGGAAAGAAAGGTAAGAGGTAAAATCAAAGAGGTAAAAGGAGCTAGAATATGTAAGACCTTGTATGTTGTAGAAAACATTGAATATTGATTTTGTTTATTGGTGCATTAGAAAGGAATGTATCTAACATTTATGTATAATTTAGGGAACACTGATTAAGTAAACATCAGTGTATCTCCTCTCTGGCTTAAATAAAATTTGCTAGTACCTTTGAAATCCCTGTGTGACCCTCCTTAATCTCTTACATTATTATTCATAGAAAACTAATTTTATTTCTGTGGCAATCATTTCCTACTTTTTAAATTTAACTTTTAAAAACAAAATAGCTCATTTGGCAATTAATTAAATGCCCAGCTTTTTGCAAGCACTTGACATAGTCTGTTTTACATAATCATCAAAGCTACTCTTTAAAGTGTTATTATTACCATATCATAAATTTTCACTGTGGGCATTATCTGTCATTAATTAAAAGCCATAGTCTTCTAATTGGTAAAAGACTATGGTAGAGAGAGGGAGACTTTAGAAGGAGGGAGAAGTGAAGTAGGAGGAAGCTCAAAAAATTAACCTATTCTACAGTTGTATGTCAATCTTGAACATATTTATATCTCTTATATGAAATTCTTCTTATCCAGAATTCATTCAGGGATGACACATGTTATTTTCTTGACCTTATGCTCTGCAATTAACTGCTGAATGGTCATCCTGGAATGGCAGAAATAACTAGCGAGCCCGTTTGTTTTTTAAAGTAATTTTGTGTGCAATCATCACTGCCAACTCTTGTAGAAGTTTATTTTATGCAGATTTTAGATTTTTTTGTATGTTCATAGTCATTTTGACCAGATTAGAAGATCTCTTATTTATTTTTGCATTTCTCAAGTCCTACTGACATACATTTCTTGTATTTGAAAACAGCCTTTATACGTTTTGTTTCTATTTTGTGTGCTTGTTTGTTTTAGTGAGGGTCTGCTGGTAGAAAATTCTCAGTTTTGTTTATCTGAAATATCCATGAACTTTTTCACAGTGTATAGATTTCTTGGTTGATAGTTATTTTAAAGCATTGAAAAGCATTCACTGTCTTCTATTACTGATGCTATTGAAAATTCACCTGCTGATTTTTCAGACAATTGAAGTAAATTTATCTGTTTTGCACTAGCAACTTTTTTTTAATTCTTTATTTTATTGATTATGCTATTACAGTTGGCCCATTTTCCCCCTTCACTCCCCACCACCCTGCCCATCCCCTCCAACCCTCATTCCCCTCATTAGTTCATGTCCATGTGTCAGAAGTTCTTTAGTGTCTACAGGTCCCATACTATTCTTACCCTCCCCCTATTTTCTACCTACTGTCTATGCTACTTATTCTCTATATCTTTTCACCCTCCCTCCTCCTCCTACCTCCCTGTTGCTAACCCTCAATTTGATGACTTTTTTTTTTTTTTACTGTTCATATTTTTAATCTTCTTTTTCTTAGGTAAGTCCCTTTAACATTTCATATAATAAGGGCTTGGTGATGATGAACTCTTTTAACTTGGTCTTGTCTGAGAAGCACTTTATCTGTCCTTCCATTCTAAATGAAAGCTTTGCTGAATAGAGCAATCTGGGATGTAGGCCCTTAGTTTTCATGACTTAGAATACTTCTTGCCAGCCCCTTCTTGCCTGCAAGGTCTCTTTTGAGAAATCAGCTGACAGTCTGATGGGAACTCCTTTGTATGTTACTGTCTCCTTGTCTCTTGCTACTTCTAGGATTCTCTCCTTCATTTTTACCTCGGGTAATGTAATTATGATGTGCCTTGGTGTGTTCCTCCTTGGGTCCAACCTCTTTGGGACTCTCTGAGCTTCCTGGACTTCCTGAAAGTCTATTTCCCTTGCCAGATTAGGGAAGTTTTCCTTTAATATCTGTTTAAATAAGTTCTCAATTTGTTGCTTTTCCTCTTCCCCTTCTGGTACCCCTATAATTCGGATGTTGGAACGTTTAAAGATGTCCTGGAGGTCCCTAAGCCTCTCCTCATTTTTTTGAATTCTTGTTTCTTCATTCTTTTCTGTTTGGTTGTTCCTTTCTTCCTTCTGGTCCACTCCATTGATTTGAGTCCCAGTTTTCTTCCCCTCACTATTATTTCCCTGTGCGTTTTCCTTCATTTCTCTTACCGTAGCCTGCATTTGTTCATCTAATTTGTGTCAAAATTCAACCAATTCTGTGAGCTTCCCGATCACCAGTGCTTTGAACTGTGCATCTGGTAATTCGGCTATCTCTTGGTCACTTAAAAAAATTGGTTCTGGGGCTTTCAAATATGTTTGAGCCATCTTTTTTATTTTCCTTTGGTTTGGTTGTGGCTGTTTCGTAAGGGCAGCGGAACCTTAGGTGTTCACCAGGGCAGGGCACCCCAGTTGCTGGGTTGTGACGTTGTATGTGGGGGTGGGGTCTGAGAGGGAACAATGGCGCCTGCTCCCCTCTCTCCAGGACCTCCGTGCCCTCCACTGCCTCCCACAAGCAAATTGGGCCCTTGCTGTGCTGGCCCCCCGGGCGGGTGGGCTTGTGCACTTTCTCGGACTCTGTGGGCCTCCCCGAGAAGTCTCCTGTGAGGCTGAGAGAGTCTCCAGGCCTCAGTTCCCAGACGGAGCTCTTAAGCTTTGAAACCCGGTGGCGCTGCCTGTTTTCGATGTTTGTCTGCGCACGAATGTGTGGCTGCGGACAGCCAGCTGCCTTGCACCCCTCACTGGGTCCGCTAGTCGCCTCCCGCACCCAGGGTCCGCCACTGGTCCGTGCGCTGTTGTCTGCGCCCTACGAGCCCACGCCTGCCAGCCAGCATTTCTGGACCCCTCTCCGCAGGCCTCCGACTCCACCGCTCCTTACCGGTCTGGATGTACTGGAGCCCGACTTCTGTTCAGTTAATTTCTCTCTGTTCTGGTTGTTTCTTGTTTCTCAATTTTTGTTGTCTTTAGTTTTGGTTGCGCGAGGAAGCACAATGCGACTGCCTATGCCTCCATCTTGGCCGGAACTCCGCACTAGCAACTTTTAAAATACATTTTACTCTAAATAAGTGGAAACTAATCAACAAAACAAGTAAGCAAACAAAATATAACCAGAGACATTGAAATTAAGAACAAATTGATAGTAACCAGAGGGGAGGTAGGAGGAGAAAATGGGAAGGGGGAGGTGAAGAGTGTTCAGGAACAACTATTAAGGACCCATGGACAAAACCAAGGTGGGGTAGAATCAGGGGAGGAAGGTGGGAATGGCTGTGGGGGGCAGTGGTGGGGGTAAAAGACAGATAACTGTACTTGAACAACAATAAAAAAGTAGATTTTAGACTTCTGGCCAAGATGGAGGTGTGGGTAGACACACTGTGCCTCCTCACAGAACCAAAATAAGGACAACAACAATTTAGAAACAAGCAAACAAAAAAACCAACCATAACTGACAGAAAATTGAACTGTATGGAAGTCTGACAACCAAGGAGTTAAAATAGACACATTCATCCAGACTGCTAGGAGGGATGGAGTTGGGCGGCTGGGTGGATAGGGGTCATGGCAAAAAAAGTGGTGGCTTGTGGACCCTGGGCGCGGGGTGGCAGCCGGCAGACCCAGCAAGGCTGCAGTTGTGGAGCAGGGCATGGTGTGTAAGGTGGCTGGCTGAGTGGGTGGTCTTGCATTTGCCCACAGATAAACCAGGCAAAACTGGGGAATGAGACAGACTGCACAACCCAGGGTCCCAGCGTAGGGAAATAAAGCCTCAAAACACTGATTGAAAACACCTGTGGGGGTTGAGGTGCTGGGAGACACTCCCGGCCTCACAGGAAAGTTTGTTGGAGAGACCCACAGGGTCCCAGAATGTACACAAGCCCACCCACATGGGAATCAGCACCAGAACAGCCCAGGTTGCTTGGCAGAAGCAGTGGAAGGGACTGAAATCTGACAGAGAGCGGAGCAAGTGCTATTGTTCCCTCTCTGACCCCTGCCCCAAATACAGAATCACAACCCAGCAACTGTGTTGCCCCGCCCTGGTGAACACCTAATGCTCTGCCCTTCATACATAACAGGTGCATCAAGACAAAAAAAAATGGTCCAATGAAAGAACAGATTAAAGCCCCAGAACAAATACAACTAAGCGACAAAGATAGCCAACCTATCAGATGCACAGTTCAAAGCACTGGTGATCAGGATGCTCACAGAATTGGTTGAATTTTGACACAAATTAGATGAAAAAATGAAGGCTATGCTAAGTGAAATAACGGAAAATGCACAGGGAACCAATAGTGATGGGAAGAAAACTGGGACTCAAATCAATGGAGTGGATCAGAAGGAAGAAAGAAACAACCAAACAGAAAAGAATGACGAAACTCGAATTAAAAAAAAAAAATGAGGAGAGGCTTAGGAACCTTCAGGACGTCGTTAAACATTCCAACATCTGAATTATAGGGGTACCAGAAGGAGAAGAGGAAGATTAACAAGTGGAAAACTTATTTGAACAATTAATAAAGGAGAACTTCCCAATCCAGCAAAGGAAATAGACTTCCAAGAAGTCCAGGAAGCTCAGAGAGTCCCAAAGAGGTTGGACCCAAGGAGGAACACACCAAGGCATATCATAATTACATTACCCAAGATTAAAATGAAGGAGAGAATCCTAGAAGCAGCAAGAAATAAGGAGACAGTTACCTACAAAGGAGTTCCCATCAGACTGTCAGTTGATTTCTCAAAAGAGACCTTGCAGGCAAGAAGGGGCTGGAAATAAGTATTCCAAATCATGAAAGGCAAGGACCTACATCCAAGATTGCTCTATTCAGCAAAGCTTTCATTTAGAATGGAACGGCAGATGAAGTGCTTCTCAGATAAGGCCAAGTTAAAGAAGTTCATCATCACCAAGCCCTTATTTTATGAAATGTTAAAGGGAATTATCTAAGAAAAAGAATATAAAAACATGTATAGAAAAATGACAGCAAACTCACAATTATTAACAACCAAACCTGAAACAAAAACAAAAACAAATTAAGCAAACAACTAGAACAGGAACAGAACCACAGAAATGGAGATCACATGGAGGGTTATCAACAGGGGAATGGGAGGAGGAAAGAGGGGGAAAAGGTATGGAGAATAAGTAGCATAGACGGTAGGTAGAAAATAGACAGGGGAAGGGCCAGAATAGTATGGGAAGTGTAGAAGCTAAATAATTTATGACACATGGACATGAACTAAAGTGGGGGAATGTGGATGGGAGAGGGTGTGCAGGGTGGAGGGGAAAGAAGGAGGGAAAAGGGACAACTGTAATAGCATAATCAATGAAATATATTTAAAAAAATAGATTTTACTCTAATATGTTTTTGTATGGATTCCTCTTTATCCTAATGAGATTTATTGTATTTCCATTGGGTTGAGTATTTGAATCTTTTGAGTATAATATTATATCTTCTTTAGTGACTTTTAAAAATATATTTTATTGATTATGCTATTACAGTTGTCCCATTCTTTTCTCTCCTTTATTGCCCTCCACCCTGCACCCCCCTCACCAGCATTCCCCCACCTTAGTTCATGTCCATGGGTCATACATATAAGCTCTTTGGCTTCTCCATTTTCCATACTATTCTTAGCCTCCCCCTATTTTGTACCTACCATTTATGCTTTTATTCCTTCTACCTTTTCCCCCATTGTCCTCCCTCCCACTCCCAATGATAACTCTACATATGATCTCCATTCCTGTGATTCTCTTCCTGCTCTAGTCATTTGCTTAGTTTGTTTTTGTTTTTAGGTTCATTTGTTGATACTTGTGAGTTTGTTATCATTCTACTGTTCATATTTTTGATCATCTTCTTTTTTTAGATATGTCCCTTTAATATTTCATATAATAAGGGCTTGGCAATGATGAACTCCTTTAATTTTACCTTATCTGGAAAGCATTGTATCTGCCCTCACATTCTAATTGATAGCTTTGCTCGATAGAGTAATCTTCAGTGTAGGTCCTTGCCTTTCATGACTTGGAATACTTCTTTCTAGCCCCACCCACCTTGCCTGCAAGGTTTCTTTTAAGAGATCAGCTGATAGTCTTATTGAAACTACTTTGTAGGTAACTGTCTTCTTTTTTCTTTCTGCTTTTAAGATTCTCTCCTTCATTTTAATCTTGGGTAATGTAATTATGATGTGCCTTGGTGTGTTCCTCCTTGGGTCCACCTTTTTTGGAACTCTCTGAACTTCCTAGACTTCCTGGAAGTTTTATTTCCTTTGCCAGATTGGGGAAGTTCTTCATTGTTTTTTCAAATAAGTTTTCAATATCTTGCTTCCCTCTTCTCTTTCTGGCACCGCTATGATTTGGATTTTGGAATGTTTAAAGTTGTCCCAGAAGTCCCTAAGCCTCTCCTCATCTTTTTGAATTCTTGTTTCTTCATTCTGTTTTGTTTGAATGTTTATTTCTTCCTTCAGCTCCAAATCATTGGATTTGAATCCCAGTTTCTTTCTCTTCAGTTTTGGTTTCCTGTACATTTTGCTTTATTTCACTTTGTGCAGCCTTCCCTTCTTCCTCTATTTTGAGACCATACTCAACCATTTCTGTGATCATACTGATTACCAGTGTTTTGAACTCTACATCTGATAGGTTAGCTATGTCTTCAATTGCTTAGTTCTTTTTCTGGAGTTTTGATCTGTTCTTTCATTTGGGCCATATTTCTTTGTCTCAGTGTACCCGTTATGTAGTAAGGGGTGGAGTCTTAGGTATTCACCAGAGCAGGGCAATCCACATTGCTCCCTTGTGGTGCTGCATGTTGGGGAGAGGTCTGAGAGAGAACTATCAATTGCTAGGCTCTTAGCTGGCTTTTGGTCACTTCCCCCACTACCTACAAGCAAATTGGGCCCTTTCTGTGGTGAGTTTGTCTATGTTCTAGGACCCCGTAGGTCTCTCCATTGAACTCTTCTGTGACGCTGGAAGTTTCTCCTGCTGCAGTAATCCCCCACAGGTTTTTTCAGTCAGAGGTTTTGAGGCTTTATTTCTCCATGCTGGAACTCTGAGTTGTGTGGTCTGTCTCTCTCCCCAGTTGTTCCTCCCAGTTTATCAGCACACAGACGTGGGAGCCCTGGTCCACTAGCCACCACCTGATCCACCACCCTCAGCCTCACCTGCCCTAGTCCTCTAGCCACTGCCTTACCGAGAGTCCTCTCTGTCCTGGCTGCCTGTCTCTGCCCCTCCTACAAGTCTGGATGAATTTTTCTTTCATTGTCAGGCTTCCATACAGTTTGATTTTCTGGCAGTTCTGGTTATTTTTTGTTTGTAAATATGTTGTTATCCTTATTTTGGTTGTGCAAAGAGGTAAAGTGTATCTATCTATGCCTCTATCTTGGCCGGAAGTCTTCTTTAATGACTTTTACGATCTACTTTTTTGTGTTACTTTGTTTATTGCTTAGTCTAAAGATTACAATATACACCATTAATTTGTCATGGTATCTTCAAGTATTATACTTATTCATAAATTATGTCATAAACTTTTATCAGTATAATTTTGTTTTCACCATTCCCATCCTTGTGGTTCTTGTCTTATGCCTCATTTCTACATATATATATATATTTTTTTAAAGATTATTTATTTATTTATTTTTAGAGAGGGAAGTGAGGGGGGGAGAGAGAGAGAGAGAAACATCAATGTGCGGTTGCTGGGGGACATGGCCTGCAACCTAGGCATGTGCCCTGACTGGGAATCGAACCTGCGATGCCTGGTTTGCAGCCCACGCTCAATCCACTGAGCTACACCAGCCAGGGCTCTACATATACTTTTAACCATAAACACTTGTAACTTTTGTTTTAGACAGTTATTAGTCTTTTTAAAAGATTTAAGTATGTGTATATGTGTATGTGTAAATAAAGTAATTTTTTGTGTTATCTCTGCTTTGGTGCTTCTTAGTCCTTTTTACACACCTTGGATTTTCTCTATATCTTCCCTTTAAGCTGAGCAACTTATTTTATAATTTCATGTAGCTCAGGCTGATGGTGACAAATTCATTTGGCTTGTCTTTCTGAAAATGTCTTTATTTCAACATGATTTTTGCTGGATATTTTCTTGGATGGGAAATGCTATACCAAGAGTTTTCTTTGTTTTGCATTAAGATTTTCATTTAATCTTTAGTACTCCACAGTTACTCTGTGATATACATTTATATATGCCTTGTTTTGCATCATCTTGAAGGATGATAAAAATTTGTGGGTTCTTGCCTTTCATCTTTTTGGAATATTCTTGGACAGTCTTCTCATATTTTCTTTGCCCCATTCCCTTTTCATCTTTGTAAAATTCAAATTACACAAGCTTTGGACTATGTACGTATTGTCCCATATGTCTCAGGTACTCTGTTTAATTTGGCAGGGTTTTTATTGCCCTTTAGTTTTCGTGTTTATGTTGGCCATTTTGTTTAACTTCATGGCTTCCTTTTTTTGCTCTCTCAATTGTCTTAACTCACAAGTTCATAAAATTTACTTCTGATGTTGTAACTTTTAATTTTAAAAATTCCCAGTTTTTCTTTTGTTTTTCTTTATTTGCTGAAATTACACCATCCTTTCATTTATATTGTCTATTTTTTTCACCAGATCATTTAAAATTATTATCATAGTTACTTTAAAGTTCTTCACTGCTAATTCCAATATCTAGGTTATCTGTGGGTCTGCTTCAAAAGGCTTTTTTCTTTTAATGAGTCAAAACTTTCTGCTTATTTGCATGTCTCTTGATTCTTTATCATGTGCTGGACATGATGTGTAAAAGTATAGTAGAGATTGAAATAAATATTCCTCCAGAAAAAGGCACATCTCTTCCTCTGTCTGGTTGCTAAGTCAGTCTAATATGTACATAGTTCCGCTGGTCCTGGGCTTTAGTTAGATTCAGTTCACCACTAGCTTCAAATATTATACTTTGATGGCAAGATCCAGGCTTTCCCTTCTGCAGGATTGGGATCTGAATACTACCAAGGTTCTATTGATGTGGTTTATAACCTAGTCACCAACTTTTCTTTTGGGTGACTAAGGAGTTCTGGCCCTGCAGAGCTTCTACCAACAGAGACATCTCTTCCTCATCTGGTATTCTGCTCCCAGCCCTTGGAAATTTGTTTTCATGTACTCAGGAAAGGCCTATGTGGAAGGAAAACTGGTGGGTGTTTGTATTTCAGAGTATTTGTATCTGCAATGGAGCTTCCTATTTGGTTCCAGAAACTGCTTCTCCAATTTATAATAAACTGACCACTTTGAGACATGTTTTGGGGAAGTAAAAGATATCCTGCAAATCCTAGGCTTCTTTTTGGAGACCTCATTAATTGAGACCTCCACTTAGTGACCAGATAGTATCAAAGGCAGTTGAGTGTTGACTTGATAGGTGATTGGGGCTATTAGGGATTCCAATACATCGCACTGGCCCGCAAGAAAACATTCAAAGCTTGTTAAAAGTTGAACTGGTTCTCTCTTTCTCATACCTGCCCCACGGAATGAAAGTAATTTGTGGTTTTTTTTTCTCTTCTGAGGTATTTATATCTTCTGAATTTTTTTCTTTATTATTAATCTTTGGATTGTAAAATCTCTGATAGATTTTAGAAAACATACAGTTTTCTTGGTTAGTGCCTTATTGTCATTGTTAGGATGAAATCAACTTCACCTCTCCACTTTCTATTTAGAACTAGTTTTTTAATCTTATTCTAGAGATATGAGCTCTAAGCTGATTTCTGCTCTGCCTTTTTGCCCTGAAAATCTAAACAGAGATGTTGGACTCATTCTGTGAGTTTTCCTTTTTTTTAAAGACCTTGATTTCTCAAATTCTAGTACCTGTGTTATAGTTGATACTTCTGTAGAGCAATTTTCAGTGTGTTTTGGGGGTTCTGCTTTTTGCTTTTATTTGTTTTTAATTGTGGTAAAATACATATAATGAAATTGATTATATTAACCATTTTAAGTGTATAGTACTATGGCATTAAGTACATTCACATTGTTATGCATTTATCACCACCATCCACCTACAAAACTATTTTCATCATCCCAAACTGAAACTCTGTACCTATTAAACACTAATTCCCCATTTTCCCCTTCCTCTATCCCTTGGGAATCACCATTCTACTTTCTGTCTCTATGAATTTGACTACTGTAGGTGCTTTATACAAGTGAAATCATGCAGTATTTATTTTATTTTAAACTGGCATGTTTCACTCTATGTAGTCTTCAAGACTTATCTATGTTGAGCATGTGACAGGATTTCCTTTTCCTTCTTTTAAAGCCTGAATAATATTCCATTGTTTGTATATACCACATTTTTTTTATTCATCTGTCACTGGACACTTAGATTGCATGTCCCTGTGACTATTGTGAATAATACTGCTGTGAACATTAGTGTACAGATATCTGTTTGAGACCATGCTTTAAATTCTTTGGGATATATTAAGTAGGAGTGAAATTGCTGAATCATATGGTTATTTTATGCTTAATCTTGTGAGGAACTGCCATACTATTTTCCATAGTGGCTGCACCATTTTGCATTCTCAACAACAGTGCACAAGGGTACCAATTTCACTACATCCCTGCCAATACTTGGTATTTTTTGTTTTGTTTTGTGAATAGCCATTCTAATTAGTCTGAAGTAGTAATTGATTTATACCATGTATTTTTATTTACTTAATAAACTTGCAGCAAAATGTACTCTGGGTGTACATTTCAGTGAGTTTTGACATACATAAAGGCATGTAACCATCACCAAGATTTACAATAGTTTCATCACCTCAAAATTCCCTTTGTTCCCCCATCACTAATTTCTGTATTTGTTCTTCACCCCTATAATTTTGCTTGATCATGTTGCATGCATCAAGTTTGTTATTGCTAAATAGTATTCAGTTGTGTGTGTGTACCCTATTTATTTATTCATTCACCTGTTGAAAAACATTTGTTTTGGGTTTTTTTTTTGGTATTTTGGCAATTATGAAAATAACTGGTAAAAATATTTTCATTCTGATTTGCATACACAGATTTTCTTTTATCTTGGGAAAATAACTTCTCATGTACTTGCTGAGTCATACTGTAATACAGCTGGTGTTACTTAGCAAGGAACTGCAAAACTGTTTTCTAGAGTAGCTGAACTATTTTTGTACTCTTATAGCAGTTCCACTTACTTCACATTCTTGTTAGTTCTTGGTATTGTCAGATTTTTTATATCACGCTGATAGGTTAGTAATAGTATTGTAGTATGTTTTTAAGTTCAATGTTCCTAATATCGAATGATAATGAAAGTCTTTTATGTGCTTATGATCCATATATCTTCTTTTGTGAGTGTTCAAATCTTTAGTCCATTTTTCAGCTGGGTTGTTTTCTTATTGACTTTTGAGATTTTTTTGTATGTTCTGGTATAAGATTTTGAAAATTTTTTGTGTGTTCTGTATAAGTAAGTTTACACAAATCACAGAGCTTATTCTTGTATTATTATTTATTAATAATTATATTATTTTATATATAAACAACTGTGCATTTACTTTTGCCCCACTCTGTATTTGTAATTTTCAAATATTTTTATCACTATCTGTGGCTACTTTTTGACTCAGCTTTCACAAAGCAAATATTGATGAACTCCAAATTTTTTCTTTTTTACTTTCTTTTGGTGTCATGTCTAAAAATCTTGCTTAACTCAAGGTCACATCTTCTATCTTTTAAAATATTCTGTAGTTTTTGAGTTTTATATTTAGGTCTATTTATTTTGAGTTAATTTTGTATAAAGGTATAAGTTATTGGCTGAGGTTTATTTATTTATTTTTTGCATAAGGATACTCTTTTTTTCCAGTATAATTTATTAACAAGTATTAGATTAACATATATACAGATAGAGGTGTATATACATGAGTCAATATAATACATAGATTTTCTAACTCTGTCTGCTGGCAAGGTGTATAAACACTGACAGCACAGTAGCAATGAATATACTCAGCACACAGATCTAGTTTTTAAATATTCTCCAATAAAATGAAGCAGAATTCCAGAGAAATGATTGATTCTAGGGTTGAGGAAAGGAAAATACAAAATAAGTACAGACCATGTTGTAGTATCAGAAAGTAAGGGTGTGCTCAAAAACAAAGTAATGAGGATGTGTTAAATGGCCACAGGACCCAACTTGAAAGAGCTTCTCATGGGAAAAGCTGAAACAATTTGGGCAACAAAATAAAGCGGTATTGGATTCTAACCCAAAGCATTAATATCTGAGGCCATATTGATGTAAGTAAATGGTTGAATATATAAATAAATGAAGAGAAGACAGGACTCCTCCTTTTTATGAAAAATTCCAAATAATATACATTGATACTGCCTCTTCTTGGAGGTGGGGCTTATTTCCTCCATCCTTTAAAAAAAATTCTTCATTAATGCAAGGGAGCAGGGGGAAGGGAGAGACAGAGACAGACAGAGACAGACGTCAATTTGTTGTTCCACTTAATTTATACATTCATTGTTTGCTTCTTGTGCATGCCTTGACTAGAGATTGAACCCACAACCTTGGCATATGGGGACAATGCTCTAACCATCTGAGCTACCTGGCCAAGGCATAGTCCCTCCATCCTTGAGTACATACTATATTAGAAATTTGCTTTCAAAGAATAAAGTCTGAGAAAGAAACATATAGTGAAGTGGCAAATACTATCTTAACAGAGTGATCCAGGTTAACATTACCAGTGACAATATTTTATGTACCCCTTACATATTATGATGAGAAGGGCTTTCTACTTTCCTCCCCTATAAACTAAAGATTATTGACAATTTAATGTCCACAGGAATCTCCAATTTGGGGTATAATGATGGAGGGGTGGGGTTAGACTTTATTCCATACAAACAGCTCAATTAGGAAACCAGCTCAACTGTGGAACAGCTAGGGTGAGGCTCCCCAGGTAAGGAGACTCCAGTATCATTACAATTCCTGTGTCACAGTTCTGCTCTGGCAAGACAGCTCCATTCTAGTGAGGCAGCTCTGCAGGATGCTCTGCTCCTCTCCAGGGCTACAGCTTCAGCTGACATTACAGCCCTAGTTCCAGTATTATAGCTCCCTCTGGGGAAACACAATCTTCAATGGCAACTGAAAATGTGCTATTCTGAGACAGATGAAGCTGATTTGTATAGAGAAGGGTTACTGTGTCCAGTCCCTGATTGGTTCGTTTTTGTGCAAATGAGGACTCTAAATCCTCACAGTTTGATCTGTCCAGAAAGCACTGTCCTTATTGGTTAGAATGAACCCACCCTGATTGGTCAGTAAAGATGCAGATGAGAATATAGCTGCACAGCTCCAATTGGATGGGGAAAGTCTCAGTCCTATTGGCTGAATTTCAAGCCTAGGAGCTCTCTTACAAGAGTTGATTTAGACAGCAGAAACACAGTGCAGGAGGCAGACCACTCAGCCTATGGCCTTTCCCTGAAACATGGCAGGCATGAGGAACCTCTGCAAACAATAGCTGCTAGTTATGAATTTAGGCCCAATTAACTACAAAGAGTCTTTCTGAGCAAGTGTATTCTTAGCAGGGTTAACAACATCTCCCACACCTCCCTGCAAAATGCCTATAATCTCAGTCTAAGCAAGAGGGAAAACATTAGACAAACCTAAATGAAAGGACATTTTAAAAAATGTCTGACTAATACTCAATATTGTCAAGGTCATAAAAAAACAAGGAACAAATGTCACAGGCTAGAAGAGAATAAGTACATATGACAACTAAATGCAATATAATATCTTAAATTAGGCCATGGAATAGAAAAAAGGACATTAAAGGAAAGACTAGTAAAATTCAATTAAAGTCTTTTTAGTTAATAGCAATTTGTTTCATTACTAGTTTTTGAAGACTATCCTTTATCCACTGAATTTTCTTTAAACATCTGTCAGAATTATATGTGTGGTTCTATTACTGGACACTCTGTTTTGTCCCATAGATCTGTGCATTTATCCTTTTGCTAATAACTGTGTCTTAATTACTGTAGCTCTGAATAACTCGTGATATCAGGTAATGGATTTGCTGATATATTGTTGAGAATTTTTGCATTTGGAACCATGGCAGATATTGATTGGTAGTTAATATGCCAGTAGATGTTTAATGATCAGATTTTGGGGATTGGGAAAGAAGCCTGATTAGTACTATTTACCAGTTTCAGTGATATAAATAAACCCTCCTACCATGGTTAATTTTAAGCTACCATTGATGTCAACTAATTCCTAAAAATTTAACAATCAGCACTCCTGATCTGTTACAAAATGGTGCCAGCCATCACTATAATTTTCTGGTAATGGTTTTGTTAGCTTTGGATATCAGTGTAATGTTAGCCTCATAAGATGATAATGGTTCTCTCCTCTTTGTTTTATGGAAGAGATTGCATATAATTGTTATTGTGTCTGCCTTAAATGTTTGGTAGAATTTATCAGTGAAAGCATTTAGGCCTTAAGGTTTTTTTATTAGAAGTTTTTATTTTTGTTTTTGTTTTAACATTTTATTTATTTATTTTTTAGATATAGGGGAAGGAGAGGAGAAAGAGAAACATCAATGTATGGCTGTCTCTTTGTGTTCCCTATGGAGACCTGGCCCATAACCCAGGCTTGTGGCCTAGACTGAGATTTGAACCAGCAGCCCTTTGGTTCACAGGCCAGTGCTCAATCCACTGAGCCACACCAGCCAGGGATGTTTTTGTTTTTAATTGAAGTGAAATTCATGTAGTATAATATTGGCCTTGTAAAGTGTACAATTGGGTGGCATTTAGTACATTTACAATATAGTAGAACCTTTACAATATGTAGTTCCAAAGGAAAAGTCCCATAACCCTTAAGCAGTCAGTCCCTATTCCCTTTCCCTCCAGCCCCTGGCAATTACCAATCTGCTTCCTCTCTCTATGAATTTACCTATTATGGATATTTCATATAAGTGAAATTATATATATGACCTTTTCTGTCTGACTTCTTTTACTTAGCATAATGTTTTCTAAGTTCATCCACCTTGTATCATGTATCAATTACTACCCTCATT
Source organism: Tonatia bakeri (assembly GCA_004024845.1). Taxonomy (NCBI): domain Eukaryota; kingdom Metazoa; phylum Chordata; class Mammalia; order Chiroptera; family Phyllostomidae; genus Tonatia; species Tonatia bakeri. The sequence goes on along the minus strand of PVIA01010840.1, from coordinate 5,755 downwards.
TTATGGTTAAATAATATTTCATTGTATGTGTATGAAGTCAGTCTTGAAAAATTACAGCCATTGTTAACATAATGAGAACAGTTTGTGCAGCATCAATGTAACCTGGCAGCCAAAGAGAGTGGACCGTAAGCATATGCGTGAACAATGAAAACTTTGCTATAGTAGTCAATGGTGATGGTATATGCCACTGAGTGAGCATGTGTACTGTGTGGCCATCACATTCAAAATGACTGAGTAGAGTAATGAATCTGCATCAAATTTTGCATTAAGCTTGAACATTCTTCCATGGAAACTACTTGTATGATTTAGAAGGCCACAGCAATTGGCAAGTGGAGATTGTCAGCTTCATCATGAAAACACGCCTGCTTATGCATCACATCTCATGCAGTTTTTTGGTTAAACATCGAAACACCCATGTGACTCAGCTGCCTTACAACCCAGAGTCGACACCCTGAGACTTCTGGCTTCTCCTAAAACTAAAATCACCTTTGAAAGGAAAGAGATCTCAGACTGTCGGTGAGATTCAAGAAAATATGAGGGGAACCACTGATGGCATTGTATGAGGTCCCAAGGTGCATACTTTGAAGGGGACAGAGGTGTCATTTTCCTATGCACAGCGTTTCTTGTAACTATTTTTTTCCACTTTTTAAAATTTTATTGTTGTTCAAGCACAGTTGTCTACCTCCCCCCACCACCTCTCCACCCCACCCCAGCCATCCCCACCTCCCTTCTCTGCTTCAATGGCCCCTTGGTTTTGTCCATGTGTCTTTTATACATGTTCCTGAAAACCCTTCCCCTCCATTACCTTCTCCCACTTCCCCATTGGTTACTGTCAGATTGTTCTTAATTTCAATATCTCTAGCTATATTTTGCTTACTTATTTGTATTTGTATTATTTTTTTATTAGGTTCCACTTAAAAGTGAGATCATATGGTATTTATCCCTCACCACCTGGCTTATTTCACTTAGCATAATGCTCTCCAGTTCCATCCATGCTGTCACAAAGGGTAGGAGCTCCTTCTTTCTTTCTGCTGTGTAGTATTCCGTTGTGTAAATGTACTATAGTTTTTTCATCCATTCATTTACTGATGGACACTTAGGTTGCTTCCAGCACTTGGGTATTGTAAATTGTGCTGCTATAAACACTAGGGTGCATACATTCTTTTGGATTGGTGTTTCAGGATTCTTAAGTTATAATCCCAGCAGGTGTATTGCTGGGTCAAAAGGCAGTTCCATTTTTAGTTCTGAGGAAGTTCCATACTGTTTTCCACAGTGGCTGCACCAGTCTACCTTCCCACCAACAGTGCACTAGGGTTCCCTTTTCTCCACATCCTCTCCAACACTTGTTGTTTGTTGATTTGTTTATGATGGCCCTTCTGACCACTGTGAAGTTGTATCTCGTTGTGGTTATAATTTGCATCTCTCTGATGGCTAGTGATGCTAAGCATCTTTTCATATGTCTCTGGGCTTTCGGTGTGTCCTCCATGGGATAGTGTCTGTTCAAGTCTTATGCCCATTTTTTAATTGGGTTGTTTGTCTTCCTGGAGTGGAGTTATATGAATTTTTTTTTATATTTTGGAGATCAAACCCTTGTCCAAGCTATTATTGGCCAATATGTTTTCTCATATACTTGTTTTTCTTTTCATTTTAATGCTGTTTTCTTTAGCCATGCAGAAACTTTTTAATTTGATGAGGCCCATTTGTTTATTCTTTCCTTTATATCCCTTGCTCTGGGGAACATATTGGTGAAAATATTGCTGTGTGAAATGTCTGAGATTTTCCTGACTATATTTTACTCTAGGACTTTCTAAAATGATGTTGTGACTTATATTTAAGTATTTTATCCACCTTGAATTTATTTTTGTGCATGGTGTAAGTGTATATGGTGTAAGTATGAAGTTTCATTATTTTGCATGTAGCTGTCCAGATCTCACAACACCATTTGTTGAAGAGGCTATTTTTACTCCATTTTATGCTGCTGCCCCCTTGTCAAATACTTAATTGATCATAGAGATTTGGGTTTATTTCTGGGCTCTCTATTCTGCTCCATTGGTCTATGTGTCTGTTCTTGTGCCAGTACCAGGTTGTTGTGATTACAGTGGCCTTGTAATACAGTTTGATATCAGGTATTGTGATCCCCCCTACTTTGTTCTTCTTTCTAAAAATTGTTGCAGCTATTCAGGGTTGTTTATGGCTCCATATAAATTTTTGAAATATTTGTTCTGTATCTGTGAAATATGTCATTGGTACTTCAATAGGGGTTGTGTTGAATCTATAAATTGCTTTGGGTAGTATAAACATTTTGATGATGTTCATTCACAAATCCATGAACACGGTACATGCTTCCATTTGTTTGTGTCTTCCTTAATTTCTTTCTTCAGTGTTGTGTAGTTTTCTGAGTACAGGTCATTTTCCTTATTGGTTGGGATTATTCCTAGAGACTTCATTTTTCTTGTTACTATATCAAATGGGATTTTTTTTCCTGATTTCTGTTTCCGATAGTCTTTGTTGGTATACAAAAATGCTTTGATTTCTGAGTATTGACTTTGTATCCCACTGTTTTGCCAGATTCACTTATTAGGTCAAGTAGTTTTTGGTGGAGTCGGTTGGATTTTCTTTGTGATTTTCTTTGTACACTATCATGTCATTTGCAAACAGTGACAGTTTTGCTTCCTCTTTTCTGATTTGGATGCCTTTTATTTCTTTTTCCTGTCTGATTGCTGTGGTGAAGACTTCTAATACTATGTTGAATAGGGGTGGTGAGAGTGGACATCCTTGTCTTCTTCCTGGTCTTAGTGGGAAAGCTTTTAGTTTTTGTCCATGGAGTATGATATTGGTTGTAGGTCTCTTGTATATGGCCTTTATTGTGTTGAGGAATGCTCCCTCTATTCCCACTTTGCTGAGTGTTTTTTATCATAAATGGGTGCTGTAACTTATCAAATGCTTTTTCTGCATCTATTGATATGATCATGTGATTTTTTTTATTTTAAAAGGTTTTTTAAAAAATATTTTTATTTATTTATTTTTAGAGAGGGAAGGGAGGGGGGGGAGAGAGAGAGAGAGAAACATCAATGTGTGGTTGCTGGGAGACATGGCCTGCAGCCTAGGCATGTACCCTGACTGGGAATTGAACCTGCAATGCCTAGTTCACAGCCCGCGCTCAATCCACTGAGCTACACCAGCCAGGGCTGATCATGTGATTTTTGTCTTTGGTATTGTTATGTGATGTATTACACTCACTGATTTGTGAATATTGTATTATCATTGCATCCCTGGGATGAATCCCACTTGGTCATGATGAATGATCTTTTGAATGTATTGCTAGATGCGGTTTGCCTAGATTTTGTTGAGGGTTTACTGTCTCTGTTCATTAGCAATATTGGCCTGAAGTTTTCTTCTTAGTTGTCTCTTTATCTGGTTTTGGGATTAGGCTGCTGCTGGAATCATTAAAAGGATTTGAGAGTCTTCATCTTGCATTTTTTTGAGTATTCTGTGAAGGATAGAGGTTAGTTCTTCCTTAAATGCTTTGTAAAATTCTCCTGTGAAATCATCGATCCAGGGCTTTTGTTTGATGGGAGTTTTTTTTAATTACAGCTTCAATTTCATCAGCAATTATTGGTCTATTCAGGTTTTCTCCTCTTTCTTCCTTCAGTTTTGGGAGATTATATTTTTCTAGAAATTTGTCCATTTCACCTAGGTTTTCACTGTTCATGGCATGTAGTTCTTTACAGTAATTTCTTACAGTTCTTTATATTTCCATGGTATCAGTTGTAATCTCTTCTCTTTCATTTCTGATTGTGTTTATTTGGGCCCTCTCTCTTCTTTTCTTGATGAGCCTGCTTAAATGCTTGTTGATTTTGCGTGTGTTATTTCAAATGACCAGCTCCTGGATTTACTGATCCTTAGGATTGTGCTTTTAGTATCTATGTCATTTAATTTTGCTGTGATCTTGTTTTTTTCCTTCCTTCTATTTGCTCTACCCTGTGCTTGTTATTGTTCCTTGAGTTCTTGTAGGAGTAGGGTTAGGTTGTTTATTTGAAATGTTTCTATCTTTTTTTTTTTTTTGTAAACTTATATCACTTTAGGTAGACGAGTATTGCTCTGAAGTTCCTTCTCAGGACTGCCTTCACTATATCGCATAATTGTTGGACTGTTGTGTGTTCATTTTCATTTGTTTCCAGAAACTTTTTGATTTCTTCCTTGATCTCATTCTTGACCCATTCATTGTTTAAAAACATGCTATTCAATCTTCATGAGCTAGAGTGTCTTTTTTTGTGTTTTTTCCTTGACGTTGGTTTCCAGTTTCAGTTCCTTGTGGTTAGAGAAAATGCTTGATATTTCAATTTTCTTGAATTTGTTGAGTCTTGTTTTGTGTCCTATCATGTGGTCTATCTTTGAAAATGTTCCATGTGCATTTAAGAAAAGTGTGTATTTTGCTTCTTTGGGATGAAAGGTTGTAAATATATATATATATATTTATATATATATATAAATATTTATATATATATTTATATATTTATATATATATAAATATATATAAATATATATATATATTTCAGTTAGTCCATTTGATATCGGACATTGTTCAATGCTGCAATATCTTTGTTGATGTTTTGTTTAGATCTGTCCATTTTTGACAGTGGGGTGTTAAGATCCCCTGCTTTAATAGTGTTGCTGACAATATCTTTCTTGAAGTCCTCCAAGATTTTCCTTATATATTTGGTTCCTCCTATGGTGGGTGCATATATGTTTACAATGTTTATGTCTTCTTGGTGGATTCTTCCCTTGAGTATTATGAAGTGTCCTTCTGGGTCTGTTTTTATGGCTCTTCTTTTGAAGCCTATTTTGTCTGATATGAGTATTGCTACCCCAGCTTTTTCCTGTCCAATTACTTGAAATATTTTTTTCCAACCCTTCACTTTCATTCTGTAGGTCTTTTGTTCTGAGGTGGTTCTTGTGTAGGCAGCATATGTGTGGATCACGTTTCCTTTTCATTCAACTATTCTATTTCTTTTGATTGGAGCATTTAAGCCATTAACAGTTAAGATTATTATTGATAGGTATTTATCGTATTTCCCCCTTTGTACCTGTGTTCCTCTGTCTTTCACTCCTTTCCTTTCTCTTCTTATAGTAGTCCTTTTAGTATATCCTGTAGGGCTGGTTTGATGGAAATGTATTCTTTCAGCCTTCTTTTGTCTGGGAATGTCCTTATTTTGCCTTCCATTTTAATTGATAGCCTCACTAGGTAGAGTAATCTTGGTTGTTGGCCTTTGTTTTTCATTACTTGGTGTATCTCTTCCCATTCTTCCCTGGATTGGAGTGTTTCTGTTGAGAAATCAGCTGCTAGCCTTATCAGAGCCCCTTTGTATGTCACTTCTTATTTCTCCCTTCTTGCTTTTAAGCTTTTCTCATTGTCTTTAATACTTGTCATTTTAGTTATGATATGTCTTACAGTTGGCCCCTTTGGGTTCATCTTGATTGGGACTTGGTTCGTCCTGAACTTCCATGGTTTTTTTCCATCTCCATGTTCAGGAAGTTTTATCATTATTATTATTTTTTTTTTTTACTTTTTTGGGTATTTATTTATTTATTTACTCATGGCATATTCCCCTTGATAAGAAAAGTTAAAAATAATCAATTTCAGAATTTGCACACTATAGCTTCTAAATATAATTTCCATAACAACTTTATCTCGCATTACTATACAATAGTGGAAATATTAGCGGTTAGATTTGGCCTGCTTCATCATAACTTG
>PVIA01010839.1:0-48980 GCA_004024845.1 Tonatia bakeri | reverse complement strand
TCACCTTTAACAGGAACCTAAACAACAAAACAAAGAAAGAAGCAGGGTATAGTCAAAGACACTGCATTAGAGGACAGGTGGAGAGTGACCAGAGGAGAGAGAAGAGGGATTTTGGGGGAGAGGGGGAGGGGTTTATAGGATCAAAGTTAAAGGACACATGGATAAAAGCTAGGGGGAGGGTGGTAATGGGAGGGAGGTAGGGAGCGAGGTTGGGAGGGCTTGATTGGGTGGGAGGTAGGGAGGGGGGGTGGGAGGACTTGAATGGGAGTAAGGGGGCGAAAACTGTACTTGAACATTCATTTAAATAAAAAAAAAGAATACATGCTTGTGTGATTTCTTTAGATAGGCTTAGTAATTCAGATCTAAAAAAAGATGGGCAGTTGGAGGAATTCTACTTTGGAAAGTCACAGGGTAGTGTGATAGAAGGCAAGATATATTAAATACATAAGGACCAAATAAGGAAGGAAGTTGTATCAGTTCAACTGTTGGATGCAGCCATGAACAACTGAAAACAATACCATATGTAGCAGCTTAAATAAGTAAGAAATTCTTTTTCTCATACAACAAATGTCCTCAAGAAGGTCATGTTGTAATTCCACAATATCATCATTGTAAAATCAATATATCATTCTTTTTCTTCATTCTTGTCATGTGGCTTTGATCTTTGTGGTTGCAATATAGCTCCTGAACAAGTGCATCATCATATCTGTGTCCTAGGCATAAAGGATAAAGAAGGAATCAAGGGCTTTCTCTTAATGAGGTTCCCTTTGGGAAGGAAAGATTTCTTTGGGACTTTCTGTAACATCTCTGAGCAGAACTCAGACCAAAAATTCAAGATCTTAATTTCTAGCCTCTATTGTACAGGGCAGCTCAGGGAGAGAGCTTTGATATTAAAAATTAAGTAGGCCTTATGTAGTATCTGCCACAAAGGTGAGATCAAGAGAGAGCTGACCCACTGCAAGGAAAAGGAGGAACCAAAGATAGAAATTTTTAATAAACTTGAAAATCAGATGTGGTGGGGAATGAGAAGAGGCTAAGGGACACTGGAGGTTAAAATGTCTGGGGTGAAGCAATTTAGGCAATATAAGATGGTTCTTGAAGAGCCATGAGGGTGAAGGTGCTTAGAATTGAAAAAGTAAAAAAATCCAACTGGAAAGAATATTTCATTAGGATATGGACATTTCTCAGAATGACTTGGAGTTTGAGTAAAGTAAAAAATATATAGTGTTGTTAATAAAGAAAACAATACCTTTGTCTGTATATTACAACAATCATTAAAACAAGTCTTGTTGCATATGTTTAAAATGTGAAAGAAACCAAGATGTGTCAATAAAAAAATCAGCAGCAAGTCCAAGAGAAAGTTAATATTCATAGACTGTTTCAATTACCATATTTTCTAGACTATAAGATGCACCCTCCCCAATTTGAGAGGAATAATGGTTGTTAATGCTGCTGTTGAATTCTGTTTACATTTACATTGGTGAAATATTATGTTATTTATGTTATTAATATTTTACCACATTTTTTGCTTCAAAAATATTTTTCCTATTTTTCTCCTCTAAAACCTAGGTGCATCTTATAGTCTGAAAATACAGTAGCTATTGCTAAATGTAATACCTTAAAACAGCAGCAATCTATAATTTTGGGTGTCTATTAATTGGCTAGTAATTTGAGTTTTGCTGATTTGGGCTGGGCTGAGTATATTTCAGCTTGACTCATCCATACATTTCTGTTTAGCTGGCACATCAGCTGGCCTAGAATAGTCTCAGCTGGAATGACTAGGCTCTGTTCCACCTGGCCTTTCATCTTCCATCAGGCTACCCTGAACTTGTTTTTATACATAAGAAAGAGTCCAAGAGAGAAAGCAGAAGTGTGCAAGGTTTCTTGCCATCTAGGCTAAGGATTGGAACAATATCACCTTTTTTCCTCATTTACATTGTCCAAAGCAAATCACAAGGTTGGCCAACATTCAAAAGGTGGGGAAAGGGACTCCACATCTTGGTGGGAGGAGCTGAAATATCACAATGAAATGACCATGAATATAGAAAGGGAAGAATTGGAGCCATATTTTCCTATTAACCTAACACATTGTTTATTTTCTGGAGTCATTTGTTGAAATTCATGGTCATGGTAAGTCTGATATATATGTATTTTCTTCACAAAAATAAGCATAAATGCTTACAGCTTCACTAAATGGCTTCTCTTAAATTACATAGATGATGTGATTTTAAATGTCAGTAGATGGTAGTCATAAATACGAATGGACATAGCCACTTGGAAGTTGGAATAGGTTTTTTTCCAAGTTGAATTGCTAAACCTAGTAACTACTATGCATATTGAGCTATTGTGCCACATCACTAAAGTAATAATAAATTTACCCTAATCTTGTCAGCCATGTAACAATGTACAGACTCATCAATTGCTTGGCTATCATGTGCCTGATTTATTAAGCAACTTCTTAGAACACAGCCGGAGCTTAGGCAGGCAGTGATACCTTTCTATTATTTCCATGAGAGTGATGAAAAAGAGAAAATGGTACGTTTTGTAAATCCAGTGATCCCTCACACATCTGAAACAAATAATATCAAGCCTGTTGTTCTCAAATCTGTGACTATCAATTGTGCTCTTGACCCTGTCCCCACTCAGAAAATATATCCATTCATCTGTGTCAGTGTGGCTCATTCTCTCCATTCCTCTCTTCTTCTTTCCTCCTTCCCCCTCTCCAAATTAGCTTTATGTGAATAAATGTTTTGAAAGATTAAATGCAGAAAACTCAGCCTACTTTCTCTGGATGAGTGAGTTTCTCTAACAATGACTCTTCCAAATGCCACAAAGAAGCTGTTGTCAAGTATGGAACTTAAGGGGGAACTCAACTGCCTTACCAGTTGTTCTTTGATGCATCACTTCAGAAGCCATGAAACAGAAGAGATTTAAGAGCAGTCATTGCTTTTCACAGGGTTCAGTGAAACGATTTTTCCCTTGAAAGTCACTTTATTTCCAGTGGTACTTTCCATGCTGGTGTGTTAAAAATGTCACTGAATCAAGCAACACTAAAATGTTGCCTTTTATGAACTTGTCAGTGTATCCAAAGCATTCCACAGAACCTCTGTGGGGAATTTTCTTGTCTTTAAAACCTACACATTGCCACATAAGTTGTCTTCCCAAATTAGCACTGACAGGTTCTCTTTAGTGGAAATAGCCCACTCTTAGAGTACAAGAGGGAACAAGTGGGTGGAAATAGATTTGGATCATTTGCGAGATATACAAAAAAAGCCCAACAGTGCTAATGGCATATGACTATGAAGGGAATATTGAATGAATAAGTCCAGGACAGTGACTCATACAAGTCAACAGTGGATTGAGGTAATAACACAGGCTCCTCATTCCAAGGAAACTGAAACATACTGGGTGCTTTGGGGACTGAAGTTTCCCCCAAGTCAGTGTCACATGGCTGAGTCCACAATCTTAGCCCATATTGTGGGACCTAAGATCATTCTGGTAACTACATTACACAGTGGTCACCATTACTCACTCCATGGAAGTCTTAGCTAGTTGGTTTCTTGGTATCTGGGTAGTTTCCAATCTACATCTTCATTGACTCCACTGATTTTTATGGCCAGAAACTCTGGATGCATATTTAGTTTCCTGCCCTTTCCTCCATCCCCATGTTCTCAAATTTCTAAGGGACCATGAGTCCACCTGATATCACTGAAAATTCATTCAGTTAGCCTAAGGTAAAATCCAAATTTATTTGCTATCCTTAGAAATAGGCTAGGAACCTGTTGAGTAGTTTTAGTAGAGTCAGTGTTATTCTGTGTCCCAGGGGGTTTCCATATATGTAGCATAATTTTCAGATGGTAGACCCTGCCAACCACCCAGATATTTGTATGAACAGCTTGCCAGAATATCCTGAGTTTCTACTACTGGGGTAAAGAATCATTTTGGCCAAATCTAGGTTTGAAATTAAAAAAAACTCATTTGCAATTACTATTCAAATTTTATATGGCACCTAATCATAATACTATAAGTTAAAATACTATACTGTCAGACTTCTGCTTTCAGCTCCAACATGTAAAGAGCTTGGAAGTTCTCACTCTCTTCCCTATGACAAGAAAAAGCTAAACTGGAAAATTAGTGAATTTTTCTCGGACCCATAGAAAACTTAGGCTGCAGGAGAAACCACAACCCTAAAATCTGGAGGAATAGGTGAATCCTGAGAGTCACAAACAATATCTGTTTACCTGTAGCAGAAATGGCTAGAGCCATACACTGGTAAAAACACTTAAATGGCAATTTTGAGGAATTGCTGGGGGCTAAGTGTGGGCTAGGATGAGAGAGAGAAGCTCCTGGGTGATGCAGTCTTGTGGGAGGCCCACATTTTTTTGAGATTTACCTCCATGAACCTCACCAGGTTTTCATGGTGAAGTACTGAAAAAGGTCCCCTGGTAGCTCTCACGGTAAAAGGAGAAGAGTAACCTTTGCAAAATATGCCCACAGTATTCTCTATGACAAAGGCTACTCTCAATTTGACTTTGAGAAAGGGAATTTCTCCTACTCCATTCTCCACTAGTTTCCTTTCTCATCTTAAGAAGGGACAAAAAGCTAAAGAATACTTGTGAAGGTCACAGTATAGAGACATAAGCCCATTAAAAGACTGAGATTTCATCATAAGATAATAGAATGCTTCCTTCCCAAACATCTTATGATGATACTAACAGGGCTCCAATAAAAGAGTGGATTTTACCTGAAAGAGCAGTGGATGCAGACTATCTCTGAGAAGGAATACTTAAGCAAGCCCAAAGGTAACTTGGGAGGCAAAAACAAAGACACTAGAGGAATTTGAAGCCTCTGGCACCTACAGCTGCAGCAAACATTAAACAGAGTCCAACTCCTAATCATATTAAAATGAAAGATCACACTAAAGGCCTATTTACCACAGTTCCTATGATCTGATATATTGTGTCTCCCTTTCAACAAAAAATTCAAGCTATGTTAAAGACAGTAAGCCCTGGTTGGTGTGGCTCATTGAATTGAGTGTTGGCCTGTGAACCAGTGTCGTTGGTTTTATTCCTAGTCAGGGTACATACCTGGGTTGTGGGCCAGGTCCCCGGTAGGGGGCATGAGAGAGGCAACCACACATTGATGTTTCTCCCCCTCTCTTTCTCCCTTCCTTCCCTTCTCTCTAAAAATAAATTTAAAAAATATATAAAAAGACAATAAAAGTCACAATCTGAGGGGACAAAACAAACATCACAACTGCACTTGGTTCAGACACAGATTTCTGAACTTTCAGACTGTAGATTTAAAATAACTATGGTTAGGAGGGAAGATGGCAGAAGAGTGAATGGAAATCACAATGACCTCCTCCCAGGGCCAATCTAGAATTACAATTCAACTGTAGAGAAACAACCCAGAACAAACAACTGAGCAATAGCCAGAGAAGCTGTATAACTTTGGACAGACAGAAGAACAAGCTACAGCACAATCTGTCTGGTAAGGGGTACAGTAGAGACTCAAGAGGGCTGGCTGGTCACCAAAGGTGGCAGCACCAGAGGGATAATTAAGCAGCTAGTTGGATCCCCCTGAGATGAATGAGGTCTAAACGCTAAGCTAGGATTCCAAGCCTAGAGCACCAGAGGCCCAAAAGGACACAAATAGCAAGCAGCAGCAAAAAGTGACAAGGTTGCAGGGACAGATGGCTAGAGATGCAAGAGCCATTTAGAGGGCCAACACACAAATTTTCATTAGCAGCCATTTACCCTGGGCTCTTGCAAAGGTGGAGGCAGAGTGGGCTAGAGATGCCTGAGGAGAGACTGAGAATGGAGCCCTTAGGGAAAGAACTGAGAGAGTAACTGCCAGGATCCTGGTGCTGAGCCAACCCCCATGTACAGCAACATCCTGCTTAGGCAGACCTCTCCCCTCTGAGAGGCAGTAGCCTGAGGGGAAACAATAGCCCCCATCTCTGGAGGGATTTGGCCTTGCCTAATGATGCTTAAACCTGACTGCTGAGTGCAGAGTGACCAGATTAACAATTGAAGGAGTTAACCAAGGACAGCAGATCCTTGGAAGAACTAAACAGGCTGCCTAAGGTCAGACGGGGTCAACATCTGACATCACCATAGGCAAATCCAGAAAGAGAAAAACAGTGGTAAATGCAAGAGGCCAACAAGACAAAATTCACTGAGGTCTTCTTCATGATTTGAGATATTTTCTTTCCTACATAATTTTTTAAAATTCGTATTTTGTCCAGCAAGTTTGTACAAATTAAGTCACTAGATTTTGTACTGTAGTGCATTTCAATTCACATGTTTTGCTTGTCCCTCCTCTTAGCCCATTTTACCTTCCTCTTTCCTCACATTATTGTCATTCAAATTTTGCTTTCTCTCTTGCTACTACTTGTTTCCATTCTGCACTCCTACCATTTCTTCCCTGTCCAGACATACAAAACCAATTTTCTTATCAAGGGTCATCTCACACCCTTTCCCTCCCCCCCACTCTTAACATACCCTTGTTCTCTCTCCACCTTTAACAATCTTTGCTAGTTGGTTGTGGGTAGGGTAGTTGTTGCATTGTTTTTTTTTTTTCAATTTTATCTCTAGAGCTTCACTAGTTCTGTAATTCAAATATCAAATTTTACTGGTCCTCTCTCCTACTCTTTTTTTTTTGTCTCAAATTTTAATTTTGCCATCTTAGCTTATTTTTTCTTTTTTGTCTTTCTTCTATTTCTCTTTCATCCTGCCCTTTTATATTTCTTTATTTTCCTTTTTCCCCCTTGCATCCCAAATTTTAATTTTTCCCTCTTTTAGCCTGGTTATTGTTCCTCACTCTTAGTATTCCTTCTCCCTCTATCATTTCAAAATCACTTCCCATTCCTTTAAACATCTCTTATCCTCTTCTTTGTTTCTTTTTTCCCTCTTATTCCCATACCACCTATACTAATTTTAGCTCATTTGTTGCTGATAGTACTGTGCTGGATCTTTCTCTGCAATTTGGCTCCTATATTTTTATTAATTATTTACTTTCTCCTTCCTTTTACTTTCCCTCTCTCACTTTATTTTATTTTATATTATTTTTATTTCAGTTTAAACCTAATATTATATGCTTCATTTCTCATACTCTATTTCACATTCTTCATTCCCTTTGTTATTCATGAGGTAAATTTTACCTTCTCTCTTTCCACTACTCCAACTCTCAACTCTTATTAGTGCTCCTCCCTCTACCCTCTCAAAATAATTTTTTTCTCAGTAGGTCATCTGATATCCACTTTCCTTTCTTATAATAGTCATAATCTCTTTACACCCTTACTAACACTGGTTCATTTGCAGTTGGTAGTGGGATTCTGGGGAGAGGAGAGTTATTTTTGTGGGCATGGGTTTGTTTCCTGGGCTTTGTGGTTTTGTTCTGACAGCATCTGCACAACAGCACACAAGATGTGAGCAGAATGATCCTCAGTCAACCAGCTAGAGGGAAGAACCTACCAAAGAAAGATCCAACAAAAATCAAAACCCAATTACATCCAGAGAACCAGCATAAAAGGCATCCCAAGAGCATCTAGTTCAGGAGATCAAAGAGACTGCACTACTGAATCTCACAGATCTCCTACCATAGAAGTTCATACCACAAAGTCAGGAAGTCAAAACAGATCAATTTAAGAAGCAGAAGCAAATAAGGAGAGTACTAAAAATAGTGGGAAGACAAAAAAACAACCCCCAATCAAAGAGAGAGGAGGAATCCTCAGAAAGAATGCTAAATGAAATAGAGGCAAGTCAATTACCAGCTATTGAGTTCAAAACAATGATTATAAGGAAGCTCAATGTACTCAGTGCAAATTACCAAAAACCTATAGGGAAACTATGAGGGACTTACTGCAAACTCTATCAGCATAAAAATGACACAGAACACGGGGTGGTGTGGCTCAGTGGATTGAGTGCTGGCCTGCAAATCTAAGGGTCACAGACTCAATTCCCAGTCTAGGGCACATGCTTGGGTTGCAGGACAGGTCCGCAGAAGGGGGATGTAAGAAGCAACCACACATTGATGTTTCTCTCTCTGTCTTTCTCCTTCCCTTCCCTTCTCTAAAAATAAAATCTTTAATTTTTTTTAAATGACATAGAAACAATCAACAAGGGCCAAGAGGAAATGAAGAATACAATTTTTGAATTAAATAATACAGTAAAAGACATCCAAAGCAGGCTAGATGAAGGAGGGGATCAAATCAGTGAGCTGGAGGACAAGGTAGAAAAAACTCCCAAAAAGAGCAAGAAAAGGAAAAAAGACTCAAAAAGAATGAAGAGGCCCTGGCTGGTATAGCTCAGTGGATTGAGTGTGGGCCTGCGAACCAAAGGGTCGTGGTTCAATTCCCAGTCAGGGCACATGCCAGAGTTACAGGGCAGTTCCCAGCAGGGGGCGCATAAGAGGAAACCATACATTGATGTTTCTCTCCCTCTCTCCTTTCCTTCCCCTTTAAAGATAAATAAATAAAATCTTAAAAAAAATGAAAAGGGGTTAAGGGAAATGCAGGACAACATGAAATGTAATAATATCCATATAATAGGAATACCAGAAGGAGTAGAAGAGGAGCAAGGAATAGAAAATCTGATTGAACAAGTAATGATGGAAAACTTCCCTAATTTGATGAGAGAAAGAGCCACACAAGTCTAGGAAGCAGAGAGGGTACCAAACAAGAGGATATCAAAGAGACTCACTGAAAGACACATCATAATTAAAATGGCAAAATTTAAAGACAAAGAGATAATTGTAAAGGCAGCAAGGAAGATACAGGAAGTAACATACAAAGGAGCCCTGATATGGCTAGCAGATGACTTCTCAACAGAAATATTGTAATGTTTCTTCTGGCTAGTAAGCCAGAAACAAATGGCAATAAATATTCCAAGTAATGAAAGGCAAAGGCCTGCAACAGACTACTCTATCCAGCAAGGCTCTCCATTAAAATGGAAGGTGAAATAAGGATCTTCCTGGACAAAAGAAGGCTAGAAGAATATACCTCCACCAAACCAGCATTGCAAGATATGCTAATGGTACTGCTTTAAGAAGAGGGAGAAAAATAGTGAGAGAAAAGGGAACAGAGGTACAAAGGGGTTAAATAGCAATGAATAAGTACCTATCAATAATGACCTTAAATGTAAATGGATTACATTCCAATCAAAAGACATTGGGTAGCTGAATGGATGAGAAATCATGACTCAAACATATGCTGCCTACAAGAGACCCACCTCAGGACAAAGACCTACAGAGACTGAAAGTGAAGAGTTGGAAAAAAAAATATCCCAAGCAAACAGAGAGGGAAAAAAAGCCTGGGTACAAATACTTATATCTGACAAAATAGACTTCAAAACAAAGGCCACAAAAAGAGACCCAGAAGAACACTTCATAAAACTCAAGGGAAGAATCCATCAAGAAGACATAAACACTATGAAGATATATGTACTCAACATAGGAGCACCCAAATGTATAAGGAAAATCTTGGAAGACTTCAAGAAAGATAGACAACAACACACTAATACTAGGGGATATTAACACCCTCACTGTCAAAAATGTATACATATTCCAAACAAAATATCAACAAGGATATTGTAGCATTGAACAATGCCCTAGACCAGATGGACTTAACTGATGTATATAGAACTTTTAATCCCAAAGAAGTAAAATACACATTCTTTTCAAATGCACAAGGAACATTTCCAAAGATAGACCACATGATAGGACACAAAACAAGCCTCAACAAATTCAAGAAAATTGAAATAATATCAAGCAGCTTATCAGACCACACGGACCTGAAACTAGAAGCCAGCCTCAAGAAAAAAACTCAACAACACTCAAACTCATGGAGATTTAACAGCATGCTATTAAACAATGAATGGGCTAATAATGAGATCAAAGAAGAAATAAAAAAGTTTCTAGAAACAAATGAAAATGAACTCACAACAGTCCAGAACTTATGGGACACAGCAAAGTCAGTCCTCAGAGGGAAGTTCATAGCGGTACAGGCCTACCTAAAAAAGAAGAAACATTTCAAATAAACAACCTAACCCTATGCCTACAAGAACTGGAGGAACAAAAATAAAGCCCAGAGCAAGTAGAAAGAAGAAAATAACCAAGATCAGAATTAAATGACATAGAGACTAAAAGAACAATTCAAAGGATCGACAACTCCAGAAGCTGGTTCTTTGGAAACATAAACAAACAAACAAACCTTTAACCAGACTTATCAAGAAAAAAAGAGAGAGGACACAAATAAATAAAATGAGAAATGAAAGAGTAGAGATTACAGCTGATATCATGGAAATAGAAAGGATTATAAGAAATTGCTTCAAAGAACTATATGCCAAGAAATTTGAAAATGGACAAATTTCTAGAAAAATATAATCTTCCAAAATGGAATGAAGAAGAAGCAGAAAGCTTGAACAGACCAGTAACAGCTGATGAAATCAAAGCAGTAATCAAAAATCTCCTGGCACACAAAAGCCCTAGACCTGATGGTTACAGAGGAGAATTTTACAAATTCAATAGCTTTAAGGAAGAGCTATGCCCTATCTTTCTCAGGCTATTCCAAAAAAACCCAAGAGGAGGGAAGACTCCCAAACTCTTTTTATGAAGCCAGGATCATCCTAATCCCAAAACCAGATAAAGACAAAACAAAGAAAGAAAACTACAGGCCAATATTGCTGATGAACATAGATGCTAACATTCTTAACAAAATATCAGTAAACCACATCCAGCAATACATTAAAAAAATCATACAGCATGATCATGTGGGATTCATCCCAGAGATGCAAGAATGGCACAACATTCACAAATCAATAAATGAAATCCATCACATAAATGAGAGAAAAGAGAAAAATCACACGATCATATCAATAAATACAAAAAAAATGATAATATACAGCACCCATTTATAATAAAAACACTCAGCAAAGTGGGAGTAGAGGGAGGATTTCTCAACATGATAAAGGCCACATATGAGAAATCTACAGCTAATATCATGCTCAATAGGGAAAAAGTAAAAGCTTTCTTATTAAGATCAGGAACAGGACAAGGATGTCTGCTTTTATCACTTCTATTCAATACAGTATTGGGTGTCCTAGCCCTAGCAATCAGACAAGAAAGAGAAATAAAAAGCTTCCAAATTGGAAAGGAGGAAATAAAACTGTCACTGTTGGCAGATGACATGATAGTGTACATAGAAAACCCTATATAATCCACCAAAAAACTATTTAACCTAATAAGCGAATTTGGCAAAACAGCAGGGTTCCAAGTCAATATTCAGAAACCAAATGCATTTTTATATACCAACAACGAAAGATCAGAGTCAGAAATCAGGGAAAAATGCCATTTGTTATAGTAATAAGAAAAATGAAGTATCTAGGAATAAACCTTAACAAGGAGGTGAAAGACCTATACTCAGAAAAGTACACAGTACTGAAGAAAGAAATTAGGAAAGACACAAATAAATGGAAGCATATACTGTGTTCATGGATTGGAAGCATTAACATCATGAAAAACTCCATATGACCCAATGCAATTTATAGATTCAACACAATCCCTATTAAAACACCAATGACATATTTCACAGATATAGAATAAACATTTCAAGAATTTATATGGAACCATAAAAGACCCCAAATAGCCACAGAAATTTTGAGAAGGAAGAACAAAGTAGGAGGGATCACAATACTTGACATCAAACTATATTACAAGGCCACAATAATCAAAACAGTCTGATACTGTCATAAGAACAGACACATGGAACAAAGGAACAAATTAGAGAACCCAGAAGTAAACTCAAGTCTCTATGGTCAATTACTATTTGGCAAAGAGGGCAGAAGCATAAAATGGAGTAAAAATACCTTCTTCAACAAATGGTGTTCAGAGATCTGGACAGCTACATCCAAAAAAAATATGGAGCTGACCACCAACTTACACGAAGGTGGATAAAATATTTAAATATAAGCCATGACACCATAGAAGTCCTAGAGGAGAACATAAGGAGGAAAATCTCAGATTTTCCATGCAGCAATATTTTCACTAATATGTCCTGTAGTACTAGGGACATAAAGAAAAGAATAAACAGCCCTGGCTGGTGTAGCTCAGTGGATTGAGCGCGGGCTGCAAACCAGGCATCGCAGGTTCGATTCCCAGTCAGGGCACATGCCTAGGTTGCAGGCCATGTCCCCCAGCAACCACACATTGCTGTTTCTCTCTCTCTCTCTCTTTCTCCCTCCCTTCCCTCTCTAAAAAATAAATAAACAAAATCTTTTAAAAAAAAGAAAAGAAAAGAATAAACAAATGAAACTTCATTAAAATACAAAGCTTCTGCCTGGCTAAAGAAAACATTAGCAAAATGAAAAGGGAACCAAACATATGGGAAAATATATTTACGAATGACGTCTCAGACAAGGGTTTGATCTCCAAAATATATAAAGAACTCACATGACTCCACACCAGGAAGACAGACAGTCCGATTAATAAATGGGCAAAGGACCTGAACAGACACTTCTCCAAGGAGGACATACAGAGGGCCCAGAGACATATGAAAGGATGCTCAGTGTCATAAACCATCAGAAAGATGTAAATTAAAACCACAGTGAGATACCACTTCACACCAGTCAGATTGGACATCATGAAGAAATCAATAAATAGTAAGTGCTGGCGAGGTTGTGGAGAAAAGGGAACCCTAGTACACTGTGGTGGGAATGCATTCAGGTGCAACCACTGTGGACAACAGTATGGAATTTCCTCAAAAAAACGAAAGTGGAATTGCCTTCTGACTCAGTAATTCCACAGCTGTGGTTATACATTAAGAATCCTGAAACACTAATTCAAAAGAACCTATGCACCTCAATGTTCATAGCAGCACAATTTACAATAGCCAAGTGCTGGAAGCAGACTAGGTGCCTATCAGTAAATGAGTGGATAAAAAAATGCGGTACATTTACACAATGGAATACCATGCAGCAGAAAGAAAGAAGGAGGTCCTGCCCTTCATGACAGCATGGATGGAACTGGAGAGCATTATGCTAACTGAAGTCAGCCAGGTGGTGAAAGATAAATATCATATGATCTCACCTATAAGTGGAACTTAATTAACAAAACAAACAAGCAAGCAAAATATAACCAGAGACAATGAAATAAAAAACAAACTGACAGTAACCAGAGGGGACAGGGCAGGGAAATAATAAGAGAAAGAAGGGAAAGGGTCATCAAAAAACATTTATAAAGGACCCATGGAAATGCAAAAGAGGGGTAGAATTTAAGGTGGGAGGTCAGGGTGGGCGTGGGAGGGGAAAGTGGTTGTGAGGAAATGGAGATAATTGTATTCAAACATTAATAAAATGATTAAAAATAACTATGATTAATATGTTAAAGGCAGTAATGGGTTAATAGACAACATGTAAGGGAAGATGAGTAATTTAAGTGGAGAGGTGGAAAGTCTAAGAGTTTTTTTAGAGCTAGCAATCAAAAGCCCTATAATATAAATAAAAATGTCCTTTGATAGGCTTATCAGTAGATTGGATACAGCCAAGGAAAGAAGAAGAAAGCTGAAAGATAGGTCAGTAGAAACATCTCAGACTGATATGGAGCAATATCATACTGTCTGAAATGCTTCAACAACATACAAAATAGTAATTTTACTATAATTATATTTACCAAATAATTAAAACATATTTTGAGACGAAATATGAGATCGTGTAGGGATCATGCCTTTCAATCGAAAAACTACATTGATCAATAAAATGTCTCAGTAATGTGATTAGTTGTAATCATTACAACTGGAAATTTGGGGAAGCAGGCTATATGTATTGGTTCAGCTATTTTATCAGAGACTGAATAACAATGGTTATAACAAGAAGGAAGTTTTATTTCTCTTCCATATGAAAGTCCAAGCTGGTAGATAGAATAGAAGGATAAAGAAGCCCTAATCTACAAACTTATCCAGAGACTCACATTTCTTTCCTCCTGCTGTTCTTGCCAACCCCTTGGATCCACCTCATTCTCAGAGTCAAAGAAGGCTCATTATCATCACATCTGTTTAAACCCATGGGGGGGGAGACAAAATGAAGTTGAGGCTGAAAAGAAAAGAATGGGAAACATGATACTCATTGTCCATTGCAATTACCAAATTCTGCTACCAGCAATAGTGAAAAGTTACTGCCCTGGCAATGGAGTGCCACTGGTTCTCCTCTGGGAATAACTCCTTTGTCTTTTATCCTGGAGGGCTGCGTTTGAAATGGGTTGCAGTTTTTTATAGCCCAATTTCAACCAGTACAAATTTGAGGGATTAGGGGTTATTTTACGGTTTAAACAGGTTTGGGCATTATAATTCCATAAAAATTAAAAAAAAAACCTACTACTTTATTT
Source organism: Tonatia bakeri (assembly GCA_004024845.1). Taxonomy (NCBI): domain Eukaryota; kingdom Metazoa; phylum Chordata; class Mammalia; order Chiroptera; family Phyllostomidae; genus Tonatia; species Tonatia bakeri. Next base: position 34,601 of record PVIA01010839.1, on the reverse strand, counting down.
GCTTTCAATCAGATCCATGTAAAAAACAACTAGGAATAGTAGTTCTTAAATTTGTCAATATTTTCCTTTATTTACTAACCTCTGTGCTCAACTCTTGTCTTCTTCCTCAGTAATTTTTCTTGTTTCTCAATATAATGGTGGCTAACTTGAAGTCACTTGAAACTGAGAACTTTGAAGAGATTATAAAACCCTTAATCTAATCATTCCTGCTAGTCTGGTTCCTATTTTTTGGCCAAGAACGATGATATGAGATGTTCTTGAAAAAGGCTTGGAGAGCCACAGTCTTATATCTGGTGTTGAAAGTATGGAAGCAGTTGTTTTTTTCCAAAATTGCAAAACCTTGAACTATCAAATTCTCAATCAATTTAGATTATAGGCTGCACGCTGAAAGCATCCCTTAGAAAAAAATCTCATCCCTTTCATCTTTTTTTAAAAAGTGGTTAACTGTTTCTTTCCTGTGTTTAGTTCTTGACAACAGTACTTTGCTAAACAAAGTCATGATGTACCAACAAAGTGACTTTTGTAACTACTTCTCCATGAGCTTCAATCTAAGTAGGCAGATGGACTTTCTACAAATACACTGAAAATTGGTTTACTTTATGTTTGCTATGACATAATATCAGTCAACATATACTCAGCCTGTATTGTTTCCTCTCTGCCTGCTGCTAAGCAAGTAGCATATATTCTAGATTCTGTTATATCAGTCCTGCTTCTGGTAGCAAACTCAGTGTTAGTTTGTTTGTCTGCTTTAACAGAGATCATAATGCAGTGATTTTTAAAAAAAGATAGATAGTTTATATCTCTCTCACAGAAAAGTCTGACTGGGAGGTAGAATAGAGAATAGGGAAACTATTTTAAAATGTCATCCAGAGACCCAGCTTTCTTCTCTCTTTTTGCTTTACTATCCACAAAGATATTTTCATGTTGATTAAAAGTGGTTCACCAACACTTATATGGATTCTGGACTACAGAAACAGAAAAAGGGGAAGTGGAAGACTTGAAGCTTCCTTTTAATACTGTGACAGAGATTTCAGACATCACTTCCATTCAATAGTGTGCCAGAGCTGACTCACAGCAGCTTTAAGCACCTCAGAAGAGGCACTTGTTAAATATTCAAGAATTTTGTTAGCTGGTTGTTAAACACAGTTACCATTAAAGGTTGTAATATAAATTTACTATTAAACAAATAGTATTACAAAAGATAAATATTTTAAAGCTGTCTTTTCTCATTTTACTCCATTTACTCTATTTACTACATTATCTATGCTATTGATGTTATTTGTGTCTACATTATCAGTATGATAGGAATACTATATAATGGTATTTTTTTGCTCCTTGAAAATCTTTTCATTCAGTGACATTGTATCTTGAAACCAGACATAGTGGGAGTATTTACACTGTATAAACCAGCAAATGTTACAAATTAGGGCTTCCTCACCTCCTCCCCTGGAGAGCTGGTAGTTAAAAATTTATAACACATAATTGTTTCCACTATAGCTCTTTGACAAGATTTTACTGACACAGACACATCTAGCTGCAAGAGATGCTAGGACATGTAGTCTCTACCTTGATGTCCATATGCCCACCTAAACTTGGGGATTTTATTTAATTTATTTTCAAAACATTATTTATTTATTTTTAGAGAGGGGAAGGGAGGTAGAAAGAAAGAGAGAGAAACATCAGTGTGAGAAAGAAACATCTATTGGTTGCCCCTCTTACTTGTCCCAACTGAGGACCAGATCTGCAACCCATCCTTCTCTTTGAGTAACAATGCCCATCTCACTGAAGCACACCAGTCAGGGCTTAGGGATTTTATTACAATGAAGAAGAGCATAATATAGATTGGGTAACGATAAGCACTCTCATGTGCAAGAGTAAGCTCTGGACACATATCTAGAACTGAGGTTCACTTTGTTCATCAGCAGAGATGATAATAAATCCAAAATAGAGACTTTAGTACTTGTTTAGTGCACCATCACAAGATTAGTGAAAATTATTAAAATTTCAGTTTATGCAAGTAGACTAAGAATATAAAACAAGCTCCCTGTCCTGTGTCCAGTTGCTAGAAAATGCAAAAAAAAATGTAAATATATAAATAAATCTATAAATGTACTAGAAAGCAAGAAAGTGACCCCTCTTTACCTCCAGAAACTATGAGGAATTACTGAGAGGAAGAAAAAATTGTATAGGGTTAAAAAATGTATCTAAAACCTGCCCTTACTGGTGTGGCTCAGTGAATGGAGTGCCAGCCTGTGAACCGAAGGGTCGCTGATTGGATTCCCAGTCAGGGCACATGCCTGGGTTGTGAACCAGGTCCCTGGTAGGGGGCACATAAGAGGCAACCACACATTGACGTTTCTCTCCTTCTCTTTCTCTCTCCCTTCTCCTCTCTCTAAACATAAATGAATAAAATCTTTAAAGAAGCCCTCTGGTCCCTTTAATGCCACAGTTTATTAAACAAACAAACAAACAAACAAAAAGAATGTACCTAAAACCTAAAATATATCCAGGGCTTTGAAAAATAGAAACCACCCACAGAGAACTCTATATCTGGCTCCACTTTCAGGGAAATCTAAATTAAAACACCAACTGTACTCGGGTATAAATGAAAGTCTGTAGTTTTGATTTACTAGGGAACTGAAATATGGTGGTATCTAGCTCTTCCTTCTTCAATGCAGTTCTGTTTTTTTTTTTTTAATTTTGAACTTTTTAAAAGACTTTATTTATTTATTTTTAGAGAGGGGAAAGGAGGGAGAAAGAGAGAGAGAGAAACATCAATGTGTGGTTGCCTCTCACGTGGCTCCAACTGGGGACATTGCCTGCAACCCAGGCATGTGCCCTGACTGGGAATCGAACCTGTGATACTTTAGTTCACAGCCCATGCTCAATCCACTGAGCTACGCCAGTCAGGGTCTCAATGCAGTTCTTATAAAGGGCAAGTATTGTTTCAAAGTTTTAAGTCTGTAAATAATTTTTTCAAGTGATATACCATGCTTTACAATTTAGTGCTCAATTGAGACTCCTAAAGCAAGAAAAGATATGACTGTATGCAATGTTTATCTTGGGGATCTGCTTGCAGAATAAATGTCCATGCAACCCATTTTCTCTCCCTATATTAAAATATAATAAAGATATTTGGACTACCTAATATTGTCAGAGACTTCTCTTATGCATATATGATTCATATTAAATAAGCATTCTATCCAAATATTTTAACTTTTATATCATGTTAGAACTGAAAATAAGAAAAAAGCCAGTGGTGTCTGTTTTTCATAGTATTTCTACAAGTTATGGATTAATTTTAAGTGTTTTATAATAAGAATGGCTAATGCTTCTATGGGGTTAACAGAACTGAGAAAGACTGTACAGATAAATAATACTTTAAGATGTTGGACATCTGGGTTCTGAAAGAATCTAAAATTATAAAATTATTTTAAATCATTTATTTATTAGTTTTGATCATTGGATATATTCTTGTAATAATATTAATTGAGCACTTACTACATGCAAAACACTGATACACCCTAAAATAAACACAAAGAAGCCCTCAAGGAGCTTCCAATGTAGAGAGAACCAAAAGAAAGATATTTCAGCTTAACTTTTGTACTGAGGGCAAGTACATATAGGGTAGGTTTACAGTTGTTTGTATGGAAAATAATATAATAATTAATAAATAATAATATAAAAATAAACTCTGTGTTTCATATTCTCACAACTGTAAGCCAACTTTTGCACTACCCTATATTGTCCCATCTTTAAAACTGGTGCTGTCTTTCTCAGCTGAGAATGCCTAAGCTAGGAGATTTCTAATACTGGACAGTAGATCTGTATGTAATTCCTCAATTTCTTGACTATTCAAAGAGCATAGCCTCAATCCCTTAGATTAGAGGGAGAGATACTTTTTTTTAATAATAAGCCTGTTTTTCTTTTAAAGGGGCTGCATTAAGAGAATAAGGATAGAGGACAGGACTGAGATGATAATTTTTCACAAACATTTTGAAGCTTTGTTTTTAGCTATGACAGGGACCAAGTTTAATAATGTACATGTTTTCTCAGACTTTTTCTTTCTTTCACCTCTTGAGAATCCTGGGTTGCTGGAGCACCGATGCTAGGGTATTACTGTATTTTTGGGACTATAAGATGCACCTTCCCCCCACCAAATTTGGGAGGAATAATGGTTGTTAATGCTGCTGTTGAGTTCTGTTTACATTTACATTGGCAAAATATTATGTTATTTATGTTATTAAATATTTTACCACATTTTTTGTTTCAATTTTTTTTCTATTTTCCTCTAAAACCTAGGTGCATCTTATGGTCTGAAAAATATGGTAAGTGTAGAGAAGAATCAGAGATAGTGGAAGCCACCAAGTTGATTAAATATGAAAGGTATAGCACTGCCTCCTAGAAGATGAGAATAGTTTGAAAATGCTGAAGAGCTATGTGAGGAGGCACTGGGGAGATTATGAGAGAGGAGAGAGGCTGGGAGAAGCTACCATAAATGAATGAGCAGAGTGATGCCTAAGAGAGGACTTTGGGGAAGTTTTGTTCTATGGTAAGGTATAGTTCTTCTTTACTGCTTCGTGGAGAAGCATCAGAAAATGCCTACATGGTTTTACAGAGCTTTTTAGAATCAGACAGACACGTTTTTGTGTGGGTCAGTGGGAGAGGAGGGTTGTTTATTTTGGATGTCATTTCACTAGGATGCCTTAAGAAAGGGGCAAGACTGCTCATGCTAATTGAGGATGAAGGAGAGTTAATTCTGTCAAGTTGGAAATGCAATAGTATTGTACTCTAGGCAAAAGAGTGAGGTCCTTAATATTTCTCCCTCCATTCCCCTTTTGTCAGCCTCTTGGTTCTAGATTTGGAGTAGTGTAAAGTGCTGCTGACCAGGAAACAAGTGATTTGGAATCGGAGTTCTTCGTTCCATTTGTTAGGCATGGGACAACTTCATCTTTCTGAGCCTTAGTTTCCTCATATGTAAAATGAGTATGACAGTAGTTGCTCTGCCTATTGCACAGAATTGTTTGAGAGTGTTAAACCTCCTTGCAGAGTGTGATAGAAAAATAAAAAAGAAATTGCTTTTGTATCTTCCATTTCCTGAGGGCTTTGCTGTAATAGTGTCTTCTAATCTATTAGTGGATAAAACATTGCCCTTCCTTCCAACAGGTAGTTGCAACTTTATATGGTGGACTTCTAAAGATTAAATATGCTCTTAAGCACAAGGAATGATAGAATTTCATCACAAAAACAGATAGCGGTGAGGAGGTAGAAGTGGAAGCTATTTTTCAAATATATCACATAGGAACTGAGCTGTCTTTTGTACTTGAGGGCAAAACTAAACATGACATATTACTCCAATGTTTAATATTTCCATTTTGAATTTAATTTTGCTTTAAAGAATGGTACTAATTCTCTGTTTGAACAGTAACTCTTTTATCTCTCACCTCCAGTTCCGTATTTAACCATACATGATATTAAATTGACAGACTTTCTCAGAATTTACATTTTCAGAGAATTATTCTCTGTAACTATAAGAAAATTAATATTGGCTTGTTTAAATTATATCTTTGCAGCCAAATACCAGACTATTTATTATAATTGAAACAGAAGTTTCAAATTGAGATGACAACAGGTAGCATAAATGATTTAACCTTTTTTTCTTCAGATCCATGATTCATACTGGATGTTACCAAATCCAGGGTTCTTATAATAGACAAGCTATTTTTTAAAAATAATACCTCACTTTGGGTAGTCTGAGGTGAATTAATGTTGTAATGAATGGGAAAAGAATGGGAAATTACTGGCAAAGAATCCCAGAAAAATAAAATGTAAGGTAGTAGGAATTACAAGTAGTTTTTATTTTTTTATTCATGGATTTCTAGCTTTAGAGAGCAAGAATGTATAACTTTAAAAATCATGATAAAACTAATTCCTTTCAAATTAGATGTAAATAAGAGATCTACTTTTCTAATTTGCAGAGAGTTAACTGAAATGTCTAGGATTACTGGACTTAATATCCAGCTTAATAACTGCTTGGGCAAATTCCTTCATTTTCTGGATGAGGTTACTGTGGTCAGAGAGGTCCAATGACTTGCCCAATCTCACACAGCAAGTAAGTTGGCAGATCTAGACATGGAGTTCTGGTTTCCTGGTTTCTCATCTAATATGTGTTCCACTGTGCCCCCAAAGAATTCCACAAGTCCATCTTCACAAGTTCTTAAAGACAGGAGATGTGACAGCTCTCTGTTAGTATTTTTATGTTGTTAAATATAGATGTATTTCATAATGCAAACTATACTGCATGATGATAAACATGTCTCTACAGTCAAGGTCAAGATTGGAGATCGAAAGGCAGGGTGTGGGGCAACTGACTTGCTAGCTTAGGTGGTGGAAGCTCTGCGATGTGCCCTGGAAGTTCAGTGTAGAAACTATTTCTCCAACCCTTCCAAAGCTAATTCCATACGATTTTTATATTCATTCACAATTACCTTCCTGCTTAAGCTAGATTCTGAAGTCTGGACCCTAGAACCTGTCACATGAACCTGCCTAAAGCATCACAGCCAGTAAAGGGCAGATCTAGGGCTTGAAATCAACTCTGACTACCCTCTGTCATTCTGAAGTCGTATAAAGAAAAGTAAAGTCTGCCCTGACCTTATTCCAGAGTGAATTTTTTCATTTTTCTGAAGCAATTATACCATAAATACAGAGGCCTCAGGAAGTGAAAATCTCTAATTAGATACTTCATTGCAAAGATTGTGGATTTTACTGAAAGAACTGGAGTTATGAGCAGGGCAGAAGAGGACCTTTGCTAATTCATTTGTCAATTCTACATCAAAAGACACTTAGATGCCCTAGATGTTAAAGAAAAAATATATGAGGTTGACAGAAGATACTGAATTAACCATAACTCTGCTTACTACTGGTGATAGTGGGGCTGTTTCTACAGAGTTAGTCACAGGAGCTATACGTGACCTGGAGAATATTCACTGTGGAGTGTTAAGATACCATCAGGCCCTGTGGGACTTCAGGTTGGAGCATTTGGCTTGTTGCAGTTTATTTAGTTGAATTATACTGAATTATTTAGTTGAATTAAACATAAAAAATCCCTAGTGAACAGTCTTTCCAGGGCTCTTTCAGGTCTGGGAGTTGGTGCCAGTCTATTGAGCTATCCAGTGGAGACAATTCTCTAGTCTTTTTTTTTTTTTTGGAAGTTCATACTAAAAATTAAAAAGTGTAAGTTGATTTTTCTACTACAGATATTATTAACTCTAGAGATATTCTTAGATGATACATAGGTTTTAATGGTTTCATGGTAAAGTCATATAAAGCCAAATAACTTCTAGTTGTTGGCCAAGCTTGTCTTTAGGGATGATCATACAAAGAGTTTTTATTAGAAACATTAAAAAGAAAACTGCCATTTGCCTACTAATAGTTCACCCAGTGGGAAAGAATTACTTTAACTTCTCTCGGGTGCTTTATTCTCAATTCAGAGAAAAAGAATACCTATTGACAATTTAACAGTTCCTTGGTATTTTTGCTGAAAGAAAATTGAATAAATGTAGTGTTGCCAATGTTTGAGGTAAATGTGCATTCTTGCAGGACTGGATTTAACTTGTTTTCCAAAAAGATAAAAATATATCACAATTATACTTCATTTAGATTTTTTCTGTGTGATTTTATCTTTATTATGTTATGCTGACACCTGAGATCTCCAAACCTATTTGTACATTGGCCTTGTCATTGTAAGAGAAAATTAAATGGCAATCATATGTCCTCTCAATTTTTGCATTTTTATTTTACTCTGTGAAAGAATCATGCAAACACACTCCAATTAGAAATAGTCAAAGGATCTAAACAGACATTTCTCCAAACGAGATAAACAAATGGCCAATAAGCATGTGGAAATATACCCAACACCAGTAGTCATTAGAGCAATGTAGGTCAAAACCACAATGAGATACTACTTCATACCCAATAGAATGGCTATAATTTAAAAGAGAGAGATAATAACAAATGTTGATGAGTATGTGAAGAAATTGGAACCCTCATATGTTGACATAAAATTAAACATAAACATACACACAACTCCACACCAGGAAGACAAACAATCCAATTAAAAAAATGAGCTAAGGACCTGAACAAGCACTTGTCCAAGGAAGACATACAGAGGGCCCATAGACATATGAAAAAATGCTCACCATCACTAGCCATCAGAGAGATGCAAATTCAAACCACAGTGAGATACCACTTCACACCAGTCAGAATAGCCATCATGAACAAACCAACAAACAACAAATACTGGAGAGGATGTGGAGAAAAAGGAACCTTAGTGCACTGTTGGTGGGAATGCAGACTGGTGCAACCACTGTGGAAGACAGTATGAAATTTCCTCAAAAAACTAAAGATGGAACTGTCTTTTGATCCAGCAATCCCACTGCTGGGACTATATCCTAAGAATCCTGAATCACTGATTCAAAAGAACCTATGCACCCCAATGTTCATATCAGCATTATTTACAATAGCCAAGTGCTGGAAACAGCCTAAGTACACATCAGTAAATGGGAGGATCAAAAAACTATGGTAGCCCTGGCTAGTGTGGCTCAAAGGATTGAGTACCTTGGAATAAAAGGGTCACCAGTTCAATTCCAAGTCAGACCACATGCCTGGGTTGCGGGCCAGGTACCCAGTTGGGGGTACATGAGAGGCAACCACACATTGATGTTTCTCTCCCTCTCTTTCTCCCTTCCTTCCCCTTTCTTTAAAAATAAAACCAATAAAATCTTTTTTTAGAAAAAAGACTGTGGTACACTTACACAATGGAATACTATGAGGCAGAAAGAAAAAAGGAGCTCCTAACCTTTGTGACAGCATGGATGGAACTGGAGAGCATTATGCTAAGTGAAATAAGCCAGGTGGTGAAAGACAAATACTGTATGATCTCACCTATAGGTGGAACCTAATCAATAAAACAAGCAAAAGAGCAAAAATGGAACCAGAGACATTGAAATAAAGAACAAACTGACAGTAACCAGAGGGGAGGGGGTTGGGCATAATGGGAGAAAGAAGGGGAAGGGTCAAGCAAAGGAACATGAATAGGGGACTCATGGGCACAGACAATGAGGATGACTGACTATGGGAGTGGGGGGATGGGGTAGGGGCGAGCAATGGGGAAAAAGGTGGGACAACTGTAACTAAATAATAAATTTAAAAAAATTAAACATGGAGTTAAACATATGACCCAGAAATTCCACTTCTAGGCATACACCCAAGAAAAATGAAAACATATGTCCATATAAAAATATGTATATAAATGTTTATAAAAACATTATTCATAATAGCCAAAATATAGAAACAACCCAAAAAGTATATCAACTGATAAATGAATAAATAAAATGTAGTATGCCCATACAATGGGCTATTATTAAATAAAATAAATGAAGTACTGACACATGCTACAACATTTATAAACCTTGAAAATATTATGCTAAGTGAAAGAAGGCATCACAAAAGACCATATATTGTGTGTTTCCATATGAGACATCAAACTTGCAATTCTAAACAAATGGAAACTAGATTATTGAAGGACTAAGTGAAAACAGGGAGTGACTTCTAATGCTTATGGTGTTTCTGTTTTGGAGTGATGAAAATGTTCTAAAATTGATTGTGCTGATGGTTACACAACTCTATGAATATACTAAATACTATTGAATTGTACACTTTAAATGGACTAATTTTATGGTATATAAATTATATCTAATATACCCATGGTATATTTGATTATATATATATATATATATGTATATATATATGTATATATATATGTATATGTGTGTATATATATATATCCCAAAAGACATATTGTAAGTAGATATGTTTTAAGACAAATATTTTAAATTTTCATATAAGAATAATGTCATAGTTCACTTTATCTTTCATGGACCTCTTGGCAATACTTTGCAACTCTTTTTTAGCATTACCTTGCTTTTTCTGGGCATCTAATAGATGTAGGGAAAACAAAATCTTGAAACAAGGAATGCTTAGGGAAAAAAAGCATGCATGCTAAATGTGTCTCAAATTGTTCATCTCTGTGGAGAAATAAAATGTGGATAAAATATATAAAGAAACTTATGCTATGGTTTATAAGTACTGCGTGCTAAACCATTGCACCACTGGAGCTCCTGTGGTTTAAATCAACAACTATACTTCAGCCCCTTAATCAGCATTGCACTTAGGCAGGAACTGTAGGGAAACAAAGACATGCAAAACAGAAAGTACTGTCTAACTAGTTAACAATGTATGAAGAGAAGGAAGCCAATTACTAATCTGAGATCTAAATGTAATACAAGCCATAGGCACACCAGGGATGAAGGCAGAGTTTAAGTAGAACAATAAAGAATAGGTTGTCTTCTTGCTAGATAAGTAAAAAACAGGCATAATTTTATTCAGCGAATTTAAAGTATATGACATATGAGCTAGTCACATTATAGCAATTTCTCAGACAACTTTATTGCCAGTATGTGTCAAAGGTTTTATTCAAACTTGTAACAAGTGGAGGGGAAAAACTTTTCTCGAATAGGATTTTAAAAAAATTTACTTTTAGTAATCACCATACTGTTGTGTATGTCTATGAGGGTTTTTATTTTGCTTAATCCCTTCACCTTTTTCATACATCCTCCAACCCCATCTCCCTTTTGACAGCTGTCGGTCTGTTCTCTGAATCTATGTATATGTTTCTATTTTGTGTTTGTTTATTTTGTTCATTAGATTCCACATATAAGTGAAATCAGGGGTGGGGAGAAATAGAAGAGGGTAAAAGGGGTTAAATTGTGACAGAAGGAGACTTGACTTTGGGTGGTGAACACACAACGCATTGTACAGATGATGTATCATACACTTGTACACTGGAGATTTATATAATTTTATTAACCAATGCCACCCCAATAAATTCAATAATTTTTTGAAGTATAACATACATACAGTTAAATACATCAATTTTCAGTTGAATGAATTTTTACACTTGTGTAACCACAATCCAGATCATGGTACAGAACATCCCCATCATCCAGAAAGCTCCTTCATGCCTTTTCTTAATCAGTACTACTTTATCTCATCCAAGTAATAATTGATGAGTTCTGCCTATTCTGAACTTTGTATAGATGAAATCATACCATAAGTTCTCTTTTGTTCCTGGCCTTCTTTCCTCTATAAAAACAATGCCTCCATGTTTTTGTGTGTAGTGGTAGTTCATTCCTTTTTATTGCTGTATAGTATTCCATTGTGTGAATATACTACAATTTACTTGTCTATTTGCTTGTTGTTGGACATTAGAGTTGCTTCTAGTGTTTGCCTATTAGAAATAATGCATTTGTGACTCTCCTTGTACAAATCTTTTGGTGGAATGTGCACTAATTTCTCTTTGGTACATACCTAGGAATGAAATTGTTGAGTCATACAGTTTGCATAAGCATAGCTTTCAGAGATACTGCCAAACAGTTTCCCAAAGAAGTTGTACATATTTACATTTCTACCAATAATGTAGGAGAGTGCCAACAGAAGAGATTTTTTAGTAGGGTGAGAGTGTGGTTAGATACTGATGTTAAACTAGGTAAAGAAAGAAGTTCTGCTTCTAGGATATAGAGAGGGAAGATGGTCGGCTGTGTGGATAATGTATTGTTAGCATAAATTTAAATTCCCAGCCAGAGCTCTAAATCTCATAAAAAATTATCAGAAAAGTGCTCAAACATCAGAAATGTAAATACTTCCCAGGAGAGGTTGTTAATAATATCCTCAAAAAGTTCTGCTTCAGTCCACCTTTGTTAAGATTTGAGAAAAATTTTTGTTCCCTCAGACCTAGGTTCAATGCTAGATATGCCATTTAGTAACTTTTATGACCTTTGGTGTAAATTACTTAAACTCTTTGTCCTTTATTTCCTTAGCTGTAAGATTAGGCCAATAATATGTACTTCATAGGACTAGCCTAGGGTTTTAATGCCTGGCACAGAGCAAGTGTTCAATTTATTCTGGCTTCCTTCCCTTCCACTTCCCCAATTCCTTCTGGTCTCCCTCCCTCCCTCCCTCCCTCCCTCCCTTCCTTCCTTCCTTCCTTCCTTCCTTCCTTCCTTCCTTCCTTCCTTCCTTCCTTCCTTCCTTCCTTCCTTCTTTTCTCTGAGGTCAAATGGGTTTATAAAGAGTAATGAATGACAGTATTGTGCCCTTATAATTATCTTAACAAACCAAAAAGTCTAAGGGGAAAGTGGGAGGGTGGAGGATGTTTGGAGAAGAGAAAAGAATAAAAATGTAGGAAGGCAAGACATCATGTCCCCATCCTTAAAATAAAGTTCTCTGTAATAATGCTGGCATCGGGGGTGGAGAAGTGGTAAGCAGAAGAGAATACCTGATATTCTGAATATTAAATCTCATTGTCTATATCATTATTAAGCACACACATACACTGGAAAACAGATGGATTTAGCCTTAATGATATACTGTAAGTCCTTTAGCATTAAACTGAAAATATGTCCGTGTGAAAGTACATCAAAATTAAAATCTCATTTGCATACATAATATCAGTTAGAGCAAATGTTCATTGCATAATAATGCTCTCTCTAAAGAGGCCATTAGGTCAATTTGCATTTATTTGAATAATTGTGTGAGACATAGATTTTGTCTGCAATTACTAGGGTTGTTAGTACATTGTACTATTAAAACAGTTAAAAGACTGCACAGAAATGGTGACACACAAATGTGACAATTGATGGGCCAACTGGAAGGATACACATACTTTCTTCAGTGTGGGAAAAGAAACTGAAAATAATTGCTCCACACAAATCTCCCCCAACCAGTATTATCCTTTAGCAGGGATTCAAGAATGGATGAAGAGTCATTTTTATAATAAGCAAAATAAATAAGTAACATGATTTGTTAGAAAGTGTGGTAGATTGCATGTATGGCCACAAATTCTTCCCATCCCTGTTTGTATACCCTTTTACCTTGTTATTTTGCAATATGACTTTGCAGCACTTCTTACCAAGAATTGGAGTCTATTTCTCAACCTCTTGAATCTAGGTTGGTCATGTGACTTGCTTTGGCCAATATGACACTAGCAAATAAGACAGAAACATAAGAAAGATTTGAAAAGTTTAGCTCTTTGGGGTTTAATACTTTATTGCTCTTGGAATTCTGAGACCACTATGTGAACAAATTCAAGGAGGATTGCTGGGAGATGAGAAAGCTACATGGAAGATAACAGAGGTCCCCCAGCCTGCTAACCTACTACAAATGTGCACGAGGCCATTCTGTATCATTTAGCCATTCAATAACCTGCCAGTGACCACAGATGTCTGAGCAGCTGAGTCTGTCCAGACCAGAAGAACTGCCTAGCCAACCCATAATACCAACCCAAAAAATAGAGAGTGAAATAAAATGGTTGTTGTTTTAAGCCACTAAATTTGTGGTGTTTTGTTATGCACAAGTAGCTAGCTGGTACTGGAGGTTATAAATACTTCAGAGAGAAATAATGCAGAGTAGGAGGTAGTTGAAATGTATATGTGTATGTACGGGGCAAAGATGTTGCAATCTTAAATAACTCTGTCAGGAAGCCTTCCTTGAGCAGATAACAGTTGACTAAACATTTAAAGGAGATAAGGAAGTGAGTGATTCTCATGTAGCTATTGAGAGAAAAATATGCCTAGCAAAGGGAGTAGCAAGAAGAAAGTTCCTGAGGCATGGTGTATCTCACTTTTTTGATGAAATTCAGGGAGGTTAGAGTGTCTGGAGAACTGTAGGAGATGAGGGCAGAGAGATAACAGAAGGCCAAACACTCTAGGAGTTCTGTATTAACATCCGGGGTGAGATTTCTAATATATAGGAGATGGCAACCCCAAGGCTTCCCATGTCTGATGTGAGTCTATGCTAATGAATCAATCCAGAGGTCAAAAACTGACCTAAGCTGGGCCAATCAGCTTCTTCTTCCTGAACATTTGAAACTTGGGATCCAGAGACCCAGAGATTGGAGGGTGTTGGAGCTGAAGTCACCTTACTGGTTAAACTCAAGAGATACAGGAACCATAACCAGCTGTAATTGCTGAATTTCTGGAGCTGGATTGCTTTTTACCCAAGGCTTAGGAGCTGAAATTGTTTTTAAGGCTGTGGAAGACCCCTGAATCATTACAATGAATTTTCTCTAACACTCTTAAATAAGACAAAGTTAATTTCTGTTGCTTGTAAATGGAAACAAACACCTTAAATAATATAATTATCTTGAGATTTCTTTCTTGTTGTTTAATATATGACTTCTTTTTTGAAATGGATTATTAGTTTATTAAAGACATGAATAATTTCTTCAATTTATTTTGTATCCTCCCTCTGGCCAGCTGTGCTCATAAGATAAAATAACAGGTAAGCATGCATTCAATGCTAAGTGCTCATATAGATTATCTTATTTAAGCTTCACAATAACTCTATAAATAGTTATTCTTGATTATCTCCATTTTTACAGATGAGGAAACAGAGGCCAGAGAGGTGACAGGGCTAATAAGTGTTGGAGTGTGGACTCAAATCTGGACAACCTCACACCAGACCCTATATTCTTTCAGGATCCAGCACTTAGCAGGTAATGATTCTTGTGTATTGATTCACTGAAGAGTACTTTGTACCTACAAAATCACCTCTGGGGATGATCAACTGGCCTTCACCATTCAGGCAGGGTTTCCTTAGCATCATTTCACTGTGGGTATAGAAATTTCATTCTAGGAACAAAGGACAAGAACAAAATTCTGAGATTTTCTAAGTTAAAATTATAGTATCTAGAGAGTGAAAGAAAGTGACAGAACAGTTGGCCTGTTAATTGTTGTGGACCAGCTCTGACAAAAGACTGCTCACATTCCTGTATATCTGTTGGGATTTAAGATTAATTTCCAGGTGGCTATTTCTGTGATTATCCAAAAGAACAGCCAGACACTTCATAACCAAGAGCCTCTGCTTCTTATTGACACAGAAACTCCCCAATCTGTTGCCTGTGGCTGATCCATAGGTGCATGAGCTTCTTCCTTGTGGACTCTGCTTCCCCTGTCTCAGAACTGGCCCATCTTCTTTGTCTAGAGCTAATGTAAATCCCTTCAGAGCAAGTTACAGCTTTCTACCCCCTACTTGATGTACAAAAAAAAAATTTGAAAAACTCCTGGACATTGGACACATTGTCCTTCCTACCTGGCCATGCTGCTGGGGTTTAGACTCCATGCGCCAAGACCAGTCTTCTTTTTTAGCTAGCAATGGCCTAATAAATTCTTTCTTTAAAAAAAAATAAAATAAAATAAATAAATTTGGAGAACAAAGCTTCCTAACTAAACCAGGTTTATAATGTAAAAACCAGGTGTAACTGGGTGTATTCTTTAATGTGATTAATGGGGTGTATTAACCCTTAAGGTCTTTAAAATAATTATAATTGTACAAATAAAACTTGAATAACAAAAAGAAAAAAATGACTTTCACCCATCTAAGTTATACATTTTATTTCTTGTTCAATACTTAACTCCCAATGACAAATTAGCTAGTGTGATACACAGACTACAAAAAAGTATTCCTGCCTAGAAAGTGTTTCTTATCCCATCAGGGCCACGTATGACAAAATGGGTCGTATTTTGGGTTAAAGTTCTTGTTAAAGTGCAAATAAGTTATGCAAATATAAGTGTTAAAAAAATTCAGCCAGGCAAATTTGAAGATCTAATTGGCTTAATTAAGTAATCAAGGTAATAAGGTAGCATCCTATTTAGCATCTAGAAGGGCACTCCTAGGGACTTTACAAAATGGAAGGATTTTACAGGAAGAAGGGGAAAGGAAGTTATTAACAAAAGAAAATAAAGGCTCAGCCCTGGCTGGTGTGGCTCAGTGGATTGATTGCCAGCCTGTGAACTAAAGGGTTGTTAGTTCAATTCCCAGTCAGGGCACATGCCTGGGTTGTGGGCCAGGTCCCCAGTGTGGGGCACATGAAAGGCAACCATACATTGATGTTTCTCTCTCTCTCTCTTTCTCCCTCCTTTCCCCTCTCTCTAAAAATAAATAAATAAAAACTTAAAAAAAAGAAAATAAAGGATCATTTTTGTGCCTGGAAATCTTTTATGGGGAAAGAGAATGGGAAGGGTACTTATCATGCAGATTACCTCTTCTTTCTATGGGTGATGGAGAGGGCCCATGTGACTAATTTCTTTACTGGTGTTTGACCAGAAAATTTTAGACTGGATAATAAAGAGTATGTTTCTGGGAGAGGTTAAAACAGCAGTTAGATTAGGTATTAAATCTAGGTCTGGTATCATGGACTTTCAGCATGAGTGATGCCATTTTGGGCTCGTGATTTTGTTTTGTAACAGACTCTAGTTGGACAGCAAAATAGACATCCATTGTATCAACCATAAGATGTTAAAACATAGATGAGAAAACTGCATGGAGAAGTTGCCTGGTACAATAGGGAAGAACACTGTGGTAAAATATAATCATGGCTCCAATTCCTTATTTCTTCCTGTACAGATGCTTTTGCATATAACTTTGCAGTGCCTTCCATGGGTTGCGTGCGCTTCCCTGTCCTTTAACTTTTAGTTCAGCCAAAGAACTTTATTTGACCAATAGAATGAGATGGAAATGACGCTGTGTCCATTCTGAGACTTTGTGTGTTTCCTCTTTTGTTTTATGCTTCTACAGTTACCATAAGAAGAGCATGCCCTCACTGGCCTTCTAGTCCTGGATGTCAACAGAAAATGGAGTAGAGTTACTTTCAACCAAGCTCAGCCTAAATTAGCCAACTCTTTTCTAACCCATAGATACATGAGATCAAATAATTCTGGTTTTAAGCCACCGACTTTTGGAACAACATTTTGTGGCTACAGCTGATTGATAAAAGCACCAAACTTACAGAGTATATTTTAGTTTGAATTCTGGCTCTTTCACTGACTGGCTATATGCCCATAGACAAAGCACTCAACCTTTCTGAGCCTGTTTCCTCATTAGTAGAGTAGGCATGATAATACCTACCTTACCTTTTAGGGTTGCAAAGAGGAATACCAGCGACACATGTAAAGATCTTTATAAATATATAATAGATTGATGCTTTTTCTTTATTTCTGAAGATAATTGACTTTCTAAAATATTTTTTTATTTTTTCCCATGGTATGTTATGGGGCTCTGATTTAAAAGTCCACATTGTCTCGACAGTGCTACCTGTGCCAAAGTTTTAATGATGGAACAGTGAGCCACAGTTGTGGTGAGAGCAGCTAGCAGATTGAAAGACTCTCAAGAAGAATAATGACACTCAAGTGAATAAAATCAATACCTCACCACTTGATGATACTGCTTTAGTGTTTGGTTTTGTAAGAAACCATTCTCTGACCCTGAGAGGAGGAATCTGTAAAACTTTAAGCAACCCAGCTGTCTTTGGCCTCCTGGCCTCCCTTGGTAGGTCAACAGCCTAGAAATGAACTAGAAGATAAAAGAAAGTATAAAGAGCACATTCTAGCAGTAATCTTAATATGATACCTCCCAACCCCAAGAGGGCTACATTCAGTGGGCTGGAAAAGCAAAAATGCCCAACCCTTGGTCCCAGACACTCCAACCACCAGTCATCACTCTACCTCTCAGCTTACAACATTCTATATCTCCATTTCATTTGCCATGTAATTATGTGCTACCCCATGACACCAGTATATTACTCTGTAGTTATGATCATGTTACTTCAGTGCCATGCAGTTTTATTGTAATTTTACTTTTCAGACCCTTTCTTTTATGTTGGGTACTGATAAGAATGGAATATTCCCATGACAAAACAGATGTGCAGATTTATAGTCAGCTTGTGATAGCTTATGAGATGTTACAGAACTATCTACCAGTGAAAAAAAGTTTTCAGTGAAGTCAGACAATGATTGATTGGGCTTTTCAGATTAAAAAATCAAGCAACACAACAAACAACTTTATGTCAAGTCTTAGTAAGTATATAAAGGAATCTTTATTACATAATATATATTATTTGTTTTCTTAAGCATAAAAACTTTGCTTATCAATACAGAATAGGCTAAAAAATATTGAAACAGGTCGTGCTTTCTAGCAGCTAGTATTCAGGGATTTAAACACACACTGGATGTGGAGGCTTTATCTGTTTTATTTCCTGCTGTATTTCCTAATGCCTAGAAAAGTTCCTGGCACATGATAGGCAAATATGCACTCAGATATTTCTTGAGTACCTACTGCATGTCAGATGGTGTTTTAGGCACTAGGGATACCACATTAAATAAAATGGGAATCTGTGTTTCATGGAGTTTATATTGTATAAGTGGGAGACAAAAAAAGAAAGAAATCAATGAATATAATATTTAGTATGTCAGATGGGAGAAAAATTATGTGTAAAATAAGGCAGGAATGGGAGATAAGGAGTAGTACTGTGGTTTAGGTGGGAGAGTCACTATTTTAAATCAAGCAGTCAAGGAAGGACTCAAGGATAGATGATTTTTGAAGAAAAACCTAAAATTGTTGAGAGAGTGATCCCTGATTATACCTGGAGGAAGAGAGTTCTAGGCAAAGGGAACAGTCAGTGCACCAGCTTTGTGTGTTTGGGGACTAGCAAAGAGGCCAGTAAAAATAGAGTGGAGTACACTAGAAAGAAAGTAGAAGAGAATAGATTTAGAAAGATGGCAGGGGTTAGAACAGGTAGGGACTTAGTGACCATTTTAACAATCTGTTTTTTACTCTGAGGGAGATATAGAAACAATGGGGATTTTAAACAGATAAATGACTTGTTTAGAATTGTATTTTTAAAGGATCATTTCAGCTACTGTGGGAGAAAGGACTATACGGGACAAAGGGCAGAAACAAGGAGACCAGTTGGGCTGTTTGTAATAACACAGAAAAGATTATGGTAGCTGGACACAAATGGTAGCAGTGCAGATTGTGAGAAGTAGTCAGATTCTAGATGTGTTTCGAAGGTAGAATACACTGGATTTGCTAATGGATTGGACATGGAGTGTAAGAGAAAGAAAGAAGTAAAAAAAATTATCCAAGAAATGTTGTTTGAGCCTCAGTAAAGATGTTGCCATTAAACAAGACAGGGAAAACTGAAGAAGGAGGAGATCTGGGGGAAATGACAAAAGTTGGGTTTTGTACAAAGTAAGTTTCAGATTCCTGTTAGTCATCCATATGAGGTTGTTAGGCAGGTTACTGGAATTCAAAACAGAAGTATAAACCTGGGCATCATTAGCAAACCTGGAATTTAAAAACTCAAGACTGGATTAGATCACAGGTGCTTAGTAAATATTTGATAGGTAATAAATATACACTATGCCTTCTGTTAGAAAACATGTAATATAAAATTAGTTTATATGCAACTGAAAATAGGGAAATAATGCCAATATAATGTGGAAGTTGTGTTGGAGTATAACCTTCAACATGGGAGGAAAAAGGACTCAATTTATCTGCTGCATAGTCAGGAGCCTTTTTTAGCTTCATTTTCAGAAAATTTAAAGCAAAGGTCTACACCCAGGGCTTCCTCCCCAAGGAGGTACACCTCCAGCGATGCATGGTTTTTGATTCAGGCAAATTGCACTTCCTCCTGTTCCCACCTTAGTGGCAGACTTACTGTCCTAGAGCTCCACTTCCATCTGCATTGTCTGAGCTCTATTAAGCTAGAATTTTCTTTCTATTGGTTTCTTGTGTTTTAACATACCCTGAGACAGGCTCTAGTCATACCAAGTCATGTGTTTGAACTAGCCACATTATTGCCTGAAATATTCTGTTAATTCTCTGCTAATGAAGTTCCATTAAGTTTTGAGTAATATGACCTCAAATCTATGTTTTATATAACCCCTGTTAATTTTGGTGTGTTATTTTGCCAAATGAGATATTTTTTAGGGAAACGTTTCCATAAATGTAGTTGACATGTTAGTTTTGTCCTTTTTGTCTTCTCCTGTAGCAACTGTACTTGCTTCATCAGGCAAGGCTATCAATCTTTCAACCACATCCCCCCAGAACAAACAAACAGGGATTGGCACATGACTCAGGATATCCAATCAGAATATATTACTTATCTGGTCATGGTGATTGTTTCAGGGATGGACCTATGATCCAAGCAGAGCCAAATCCTAGAGCTTTACTGGAGCTATCAGAAAGGAGAACTCTCTTAATTCTAGAGCTGTCTTTGACACTCTGCCTAAAGATTGATGCCATCACAAGAGAAAAGAGACACAAATTAAGAATACAAAGTAAATTATTCATGCTCCGTGTATTTCTCCCATTATTAGTTTCCTGGAAACTGTATGTTTTTAATACTCAATTCAATAGTTATTTTGTGGTGAAATGTTTCACAACCATCCCCACCTCCTCCATGGAGTGCTGTGCTCTCCCTTCTCATTCTCACAGCACCTTGTATATTTCTCTACAACAGCATTGTTGTAAGACTTTGTTTATTGTCTGTTCCTCTCCTTCCCCCATCTCTTGGTATGTTCTTGATGGTAGTGACTTTTCCTTATTCATCTTTATAAACTTAGGATCTAACACAATGCCTAGTACATAGTAGGTACACTGTTAATGTAAGTTGAATGAATAGATGAAAATATGATTTTAGTAATATTTATGACTTGTGGTCAATAACCTTGTATGAAAAGACACATTTTCTTGGATACACACAAATGGACACACACATTCTGGAGAATGTAGGGTTTTTGATATGCAAGAATTTTGATCCAAGTACCCAGCAGATTAAAACAAAAAGCAGCAAAAGCAGTTCATTGAGATTAAATTTGAAAATAAGATAGCAACAGAAAATTCAGAGTAGGGGAGATTTTAGAAAAATAAAAGAAATAAGTTGGAAAAGAAACATGATGTTATAGACTTAGAGAGTAGAGGTAGAGAAACTGAGGAATGATGTTATTTAGGAAAGTAGGTATAGATAAGGATCAAAACTAAATGGAAACAGATGGAAAACATAGAGGTGGAAGTGGAAGACAGGGGTAGGAAGGTCCTGGATTTAGGTCTTGTAGTTTTCACAAATGACTAATTTTCCATTGGGTATTAGGTTCTGTGTTGGCTTACTGGGACATTGAGATGAATGTCATAGTCCCTGCCCATCCTGGGGGAGATCTAGGTTTATAATGGTCATCAAAAACAATGAGATGATGAGGGGTGTGTGTTGGTGGGGGTAGGGGAAGATCGCCAGGTTTTTGAATAGGCAGTAGCCTTTCATTTCTTAGCCGAGTTGTAGGAAGTATGGCAGCTTAAGTGTACTGTCTTCAAGATGGGAAAATGTTCCACTCCCTCCTGATTCTTGTTTCTTTCTCTCTGAACTCCATAATCCTTCATTTTTGCCAAGATTAATGGGATTCTTATTCCATATGCTCTTCCTGCCAGTTTTGATATGATGGAAGCAGGACCATCATCTCATCACCCCTATCTATCTCTCCAGTAGACCAAGATAACCTCTACCAGAAAAATATTTCAGTCCCTAGTGCAGAACTCCAATCCTTGTTTTCTGGAGATAGTGTGTCTTCTAGATGTCCCCAAACTCTACAGCACCTTGACTGTCCCAATAAAGTTTGGATGGGGCCTTGACCGTTCTTCCCACCTCCAGTCAAAATAGGAGGATGTCCCCACCACACTTTTCCAGGACTCTGGAGGATCTGAGAAGGAAGAGGTTCATAGCCACCTCTGCAAGGAAGGGGACTCTAAGCAGCTGGGAGTAATTTGTGCATTGGCTGTGGTGGGGAGTAGGGGAACACCAGGCATAAACACCAATTGTAAGAGGGTCTCAGCATTACCTCCAGTTGGCAGGTGGGAAGTGTGTCTCATGGGCAGCCCAGGAGGCAAGGAGTCCCTGCAAGGTAAGCGCCCTAGGAAAACCAAAGGGAAATAAATACATCTGCCATCTTGAGGAGCCACCTGCGCATGTCTCTGGGCTGGGTTCTGACACCAAGGAAGGAGGGAGATGGAGGGTAGTGGTTCAGGGACTGACCATCCTGGAGTGTCTGGTACAGCCTGAGGGAGGGCCTTGGTGATACTGTGTCCAGATGGCACGTGGAAGGTGTGTTGAGCTCAGATGGGCACCCCAGGGGCAGTGGGTCCTAGGGTGGGGTAGGCAGGAGAAGGGATGTCCACAACGGAGGCAATGGTCCTGCAGCGGCCAGCGGTTGTCTGGAAAGGCAGGCTGTTCTTGGCTTGGCTCTGACTGGGTGGGCTCTGGCGCCGCCGCCTGGGAACATCGGGCAGAGAGCCCCCTACATAAGGGCGGCTGGAAACTGCCTCCCAGCGAGCAGTCCAGGTACCTGCTCTGGGCGGGGCGGTGCGGGGAGAGTAGAGGGGCACACAGCACGAGAGGCGGGCACGGAGCGTCTGAGTCACTGTGCTCCCTCGGGTAGGAGCGGGACTTCGCCTCCCGCCCTGGGGTCCACATTTCATCTCCAGCTTCAGCGACTCACCCACGAATACTGGCCCCCTCCGGAGGCTAGATCTGCTGCCTTTCCGTCTAGGTAAGTTTCTCATCTTTTGATTCCTCGTGCTTGGGTGACTGGGGGGAGGTGGTCTGCCAGTCTGTGTCTCTTTCTGCCTTTGCTTCCTTCCTCTTCTCTCCATTGGAGACGGAAAGTTAGATTTTTAAAACGCAACAGAGCATGTCAAATTCATGCTCAATCCCCAAACAAGCCAAACTCTGGGGCCATATTCTTAATTTCCCAGGTACCTTCAAATGTCCCGATGCAGCGTTAATGGGGCTAGGAATGTTTGATTTGTTTGGTGTGTTTCCCTCCTCCCCCACTTTCTTCCTGGGTGATTCTTAGAGGGTGGGGGTGGGGGTGGGGGTGGGGAAAAAGCTAGAGGGCTGGGCTGGAACCCTTTGCCAGGGCGGTGTCTTCATTCTCAGCAAGGTAGATGTTTTACTGTAGCCTGAGTTGGGATCTTGGAACATTCCTCCCCAGCCCAGTACATAACCAGAGCTGCATATCAATCTCATCACTGTTGACTGAATCACAATGTTCCGGAGGCACAATTAATGTGAATTCCACGATAATGTTGATAGGGCTTTATTGGAAATTTTATTTTTAATGTATTGTATTTCGTGAAAATTTTAAGAGACTACTGCTAGTCTTGTTTTCTCTATTTGCAGAGATGCTTCCAAACCTATTATTTCCCTTGCAAGAAAATCAATGAGTACCTACCCTATTTCTTATAAGGATTTAATGATGCAAAGCTACATGTTAGTTTTTCTTTTCCTCCACTAGTGTGTGTGTGTGGGGGGGCGGTGCACTTTCACTATCTGCCTTAGAAAAATCCATGAGGGAAGGGTGAGTCCCCTTTATCATTAAGCACAAGTGTTTCTGTTAAATGGATACTATTAAATAGATACTAATTATTGCTGTTGTTTTTGCTTAAAATAGCAGAGGAGAGTTGCTCCTAGAATGCATATGTTTGTGGCTGATGTTGATGACTGATTGCTTTACCATCAAAATTGTTTGGTTTGCTGCAATGTTAACAGGTGGTCTTAATTCACAGCACAGAATTCTTTTGCTCTAGACAAACAATACTGCTGATATGGGAGGAAAGTTTCCTCCTCCCACCAAGCCAAGGCTTTATCTGGCTTGGTGGGAGAGAGGAAGATGGGTGGGGGAAGCTTTTCTGGCAGTTGATTGAGTTGCAGATATCATGAGTTTCTCTTTACTGAATTGTTATTTGGTTTATAGTTTTTGTTTATAGAAAAAACCTCCTTCCACCCCGTGAAGAAATTTAATAAAACCTTATATGTTTAGTAAGGTCACAGGGATAACTTTTTAGACTTGAGGGTAAGTTTTGATGATTCTCTTTTCCAAATCTCTTCCTAGGGAGCACCCTAAACTGAATAGGTTTCACACCTCTGTAATAAGATGATGCCTCTCCTCTGCATATCTTGGCACTTGCCATCTCATGACTCTTGTTTTACATATCAGTCTCATTCAAGATAGTTTTTTTTGGAAGGCAGAGGTAATGTCTAACTCATCTTTGTATCCCTGGAAGCCTAGTAAAGTGGTGGTCTGATGAATGAATGAATGAATTCAGTTCAGATTGGGTTTACCATTTCTTGACTACCACCTGCACATGCTTTTTCTTCACTCACAGTGTGCATTCTCAGATTACACAGTGCTTTATTTTTTATATTTTAAAGATTGCTTCTTTTTTAAAAGATTTACTGATTTATTTTTTGAGAGGGGAAGGGATAGAGAAAGAGAGGGAGAGAAACATCAATTTGTTGTTGCTTCTTGCGTGCCCCCTACTGGGGACCTGGTCCAGCAACCCAGGCATGTGCTCTAGACTGGGAATTGAAGCTTCAACCCTTTGGTTTGCAGGCCGGCACTCAATTCACTGAGCCACACCAGCTGGGGATACACTGTGTTTTAAATAAATGAGTTTGACAAATATGTAAAATATCTCTATATTAATTGTGACATTTTTTTGCTGCATGTAACAGAAAAGCCAACTAAAGGTGACTTTAAGAAATAGAGAAGCCTGTTAGCAGATGAGCACTGGATTGGTTCAGTGGCCCAATATGTCAGGGTTCTGGGTCAGTGACTTACCCTCATAGTTACAAGATGGTTCTGATAGTACCAGACATTACATTCTTATGCCATGTTCAAAGATAAGAAATGGGTCAAAAAAAGGATAGAATATTTTTCCTCATACAATTTTTATCAGAGAATATCTTTTCTGAAGTTCCCCAAAAGAATCTCCCTGTATCTCATTGGCCAGAGCCAGACCATATAGCAGTCCTTAGTGTCAAGGGAGATTGGGAAAATGTTAGGCTTTTCAACTTCCATAGTAGAAAGGAGGCCAGGGAGAAAGGGGTTGGCGATGGCTTTGGGGAGCTAACCAGCAAGTCTGCTAGACTGTCATGAGAATGGATCTGTTTTAACCACTGACTGTATTATTGATTGATCCAAGTAAAAAATTAAATATTAATCAATGTAGCAAAAGCACATTTAGAAAAGGGTTCCCCCCACAAGGTGTATGGTATTTTAAAACTGATAAATAATCATTTTTGTAGAGTGTGTTAACTTCATAGACTGAAGGTAGAAAAAACATATGTATGTGTACAGTTCATGGTTTCCATTGTATTAAATATGAGTCAGATCCTCCAGTTCCTAGAACAGAGTAAACATTCAGTAAGTAGTTATTCTGTGAGCAAACTACAAGCATACCTCAGAGATATTGCAGGTTCAGTTCCAGACCACCACAAAGGCAAGTACCACAATAAAGAGAACCACAATCATTTTGCTGATGGAGAGTGTTTCCTTTGTAAAATTGCAACATCTGTGAAGCACAATAAAGCAAACTGAGGTATGCCTGTATTGTATTTGGGAACTTCACAACTTTATAGGAACCAGTGAAAAAGAGTTAGCAAGAAAAAAACTAATTAGTGGTTTGGCAAGTATGCCCTGAAATGCTGTTTTACACAATGTTAGATACTTTAAATTTGGATCCTAGGAATCAGGGGCGGGGGGCAACTTAACAGGAGGGAGAGGTAGTGAGTACTGACAATTTAGATCAACAGATTTTCTTTGGGGGCTTTCTCTATACCTGCACTGTGGAAGATGTATTGCAAAAAATGTTCAACACGATCCCTAGTACTCTAGGACACACATGTAAAAATCAGTTGATGTATGAAATGAAGACAGCATATATTACTGCCAGCTTTGATCCCTGAATTTCCTTACTAATGGAAGGAGTCTTGAACTATTTACTGCAGAATATTTGGGGATATAATGATGGAAGATCAGCTAAGCGAGTATCAAGAGATTGAAATTTAACAATTGCAGGACCCCGAGTATTAGATTTCTCACCAGTTGGAAGAATGAACTAGATCACAGGTGGCAAACACAAAGCCCGTGGGCCAAATCTGGCTCTCCACCTTGTTTTATCCAGCCTGGCACCTTCTATCCAGCAGCAGCACTGAGCTCCTTGCCCCTAGTTGAGGAGTAGTTCCATTTATACAGTCCTAAAATTACATTCAGCCCTTTGAAGGCAACGGAGAGGCTGATGTGGCCCCTGGTGAAAATGAGTTTGATACCCCTGAACTAGACTATCAGTGGTTCTCAAATTTTGCTGCACTTAACTGGAACACTTTTAAAAAATGTACATTTAGGGGGGTAGGATCGAGGGTGGGAGGTGGGGATGGCTGGGGTGGGGGGGAATGAGACAACTGTACTTCAACAACAACAAAAAAGAAAAAAATCTACATTTGTGGGCTGATACCCAGACTACTTAAGTTGGAACCTCTGGGAATGGGACCCAGGTATCAGGATTTTTTTAATTCCCCAGATGATTCCAATATGCACCTGAGTTTGGGAACTGTACTACGTTGCTTGGGCTGTCATAACAAAGTACCACAGACTAGGTGATTCAATTAACAAAAATATATTTTCTCATAGTTCTTGATGCTACAATTCCAAGATCAATGTGTTGGCAGGATTGGTTTATTCTGAGGACTCTCTCCTTGGCTTGTACATGGCTGCCTTCTTGCTGTTTTCACATGATCTTTCCTCTGTGCATGTCAGTGTCCTAATTTTCTCTTATGTGGATACCAGTTATATTGGATTAGGGCTCAGTCACATGATCTAATTTTGCCATAACTACCATTTTAAAGGCCCTGTCTCCAAATATAGTCAAGTTCTGAAATACAATACTAAGGGTTAGAGTTTCATCATATGAATTTGGGGAGGGGACACAATTCAGCCAATAACAGGAACTACTGGACAAATACAGCACTTCTCAAACTTTAATGTGCATACAAGTCACTTGAAGACCTTTTTATAATTCAGATTCCTATTCAGTTAGTATGAGGACAAGATTCTGCAATTCTAACAAACTCCCGGAGACTGCAGTTCTAGCAAACGCCAGTGCTGCTTATCCATAGATAATACTTTAAGTTACATGGCTCTGACTAGATCAGTGGTTCTGAAACTCTAGCAGGCATTGGAATCATGTGGAGAACATGTTAAAAGCATATTGCTGGGTCCTGGCCTCAGAATTTCTGATTCAGTGGGTTTGGGGTAGGGCTTAAGAATTTGCCTTTCTAACAAGTCCCCAGGTGATGGTGATGCTATTGGTCTAGTGATGATGCTTTGTGAACCATGTACTTTGTGAAACATATATATTTGACATTTTGAGACTTTATGATATTGTGTGAGACTAGTTCATGACATATATCACTGTATATGAAGTTTATCAGCCATACTTGCTATCATAGTTGCTGGTTGTGTTGTACTTTTTCTTCTGCTAAGCTTAATTACTTTTTCTGCTCATAAGACAAAGCCTGAGGAAATGAGAGAAAATGCTGCATTGAGATCTTTTAATCTCTTACACCAACTCAGGTGAATGAATATGGAGCCTACACGTCAGCCCATTTGTCTCTATTCATGTTTCCTCTTCAATCACAGAGATAAATTGCAGCTTGCTCTTACACCAACTCAAAGATGATTTCAGGAACATGTATAAAGGAGAAATGGACAAAACCAAAGGGGGTAGGATCAAAGGTGGGAAGTGGGGATGGCTGGGGTTGGGAGGGAATGGTGGCGGGATGGAATGGAGACAACTGTACTTGAAAAACAATAAAAAATGTGAAAAAAATGAAAACAAACAAAAAAAGATGATTTCATGACATTAGTTGCTTGCTTCCCATATGTGATTTTTTGAAGAATTAACTATTTCAGAGATTGTCCAATCTCAAGGGATGCTGCTAATTTCTCAAAACACTTTAAATTACTTCTAATTTAATCATTTTATTTCCAAATCAGTCAAATAGTGAACTATGTTGAATAATATTCCCTCCAGAATAATTGGAGATGGGAAAATAGATGACCTGCTATTTGAGAGTTAAATCAGTAAAATTCACATTCTATAGATGTGATTATTCACTTGTGGGAATAAAACAAGAGACTCTGTAAATGTGAGACTAAATGGTTTAGAATCATCCAAAACTTTAAGCTAGTGACCTAGGTATCACTTCAAGAATGTGGTGGTATTTTGTACAGTAGAAGTCTATCAATAATAATAATAGTAGTTTTTTTTTGGTTGGCTGTGGTATGCTGGTCACTAAACCTAAAGTACTTCATTTAATCCTTGTAATAAATTTATGTCAAGAGTGTGTGTGTCAGTTAGGTATTGCTGTAATAATGCTGTATAACAACCATCCACAAAAATCTCAATAGCATATGACAATGCACATTTATTGCTTATGTGTCTAGGGTCAACTCTGGGGTCACTAGTATGCTTTGCTGACCTTGGCTGGGATTGCTCCCATATCTTGGGGGTACCTGGATATTGACTATTCTAGGAAAACCTTGACTGGAGTAACTGGTGTGCATAGACTCTGTTTCATATGTTCCTCATCCTCCAGCAGGCTACCCAGTATTGTTCTCAAGGCAGTAGCAGAGGTGCAAGAGAGAACAAATGGAAATTCACAGCCCTCTTGAGGCCTAGGCTTGTAACTGCCATATCATCACTTCCATTTTATTCCATTGGACAATGTAAGACACGTAGTCATGTCCAGAGTCAGAGTGGGAGGGCTCTACAAAGTTACAAGACAAAAGACATGAATGTAAGGAGAGGTAAAGAATCAGAGCCGTTTTTTGTAATCTATCACAAAGGGAAAAAGGAAATTCAGAGATATTAAATAAGTTTTTCAGATCACATTACTTAGAAGAGGTGAAGCCAAGACTCAAAAGTATCTTTGATGCCAAAGCTTAACACTACTTCCTTTATACCACATGGCTTTTCTCCTTTTTATTGTACCTTGTTTAGAGAAAAACTATGCCAACAGAAGGTACATGGTCAGCCTAGATAATACAAAGTTAATTATCTTTGTACATTAAGTGACAACTGAGATTTTATACACATACTCATGTATATATGCATCATATTTTTCTGGTGGCTCAATTTAAAGCATTTTATGCCATTTTAAATTTTTATTAATGTTCTCTATTATGTCTTTACATAAAGCAACTAAAATATTTGTTTCAAACTTCAAAAATAGATTCAATCTGTAATCCAATACATCTTTTAAGCAAAGATAAAAGCAGGTTTGTCCCATTTACTGTGGAGCTGTTACCAGAAGAATGGGTCTTGTTTAATTATTTCCCTTACTTATGCCTTTTCCAAACTTATGCCAGGTGTATAGGGTCTCCATTCAGAATGTATTTGTCAATGCCATAAGTGTTTTGAGTTCATCCTCAAGGCTTTCACACATTTTCCACATTCCTAGTGAACATTTCCTGCAATTGGTAGTGTGCTTCCTGGCACTGTCCAGGGGACAGATTACCTGTCATATTTCCAGCCTGATCACCTGATCCACCACATTAGACAAACTCAGTTGTGGAGATGAATGCAATATGTTGTTAGAGCCCAATGCCATTAAACATTTGAATTGTGTAATGAATTGCTTTTTCTGATTTCGTGTTCAGCAATCAGCCCATGATTCCCCATGTTCATCCCCTCCATGGAAAAAATAACGTGGTCAGGCTGCCTGGTCTGCCTGAAAGTTCTATTTGTCATTGTGAATTAATTACTAAGCCACCACTCTGACTTTAATCATTTAGGAGTGTTGTTAGTGCGAGTCAGCATCCAGTACCTTCAAGCCGGATAAATGCAGACACTGATAAGACACAGAGGTTGTACTGCTCAATGCCAGGCCTGGTGATGATGATTCAACAAAGTGAATTAATAGCAGATAGTGTTTATTAATTATTTTCTGCATGCCAGGCACTGTGCAGTTTTATTTACATGATTTCATTTAGTCCTCATAACAACTTCGTGAGGTAGTACTTTTATTTCCATTTTACAAATAGGAAGACTGAGTTACAGATTAAAATCTTGGCCAAATCAAATGACTGCTTTGGCAGGGACTTCTAGTTGCCACCCAATATCCTTTCTCACCTTCTTCCTTAGTGACTAAATCAAGTTTCATTGCTGGTGGCAATTCATCAGTGTCTGTTACCCAGCATCTCTTGCACCACAGTATGATCCTATGACTGAGTTCTGCCAGTGAGAGATAATTATTGTGTTATGTGAGACTTCTAGGATGTGTGCCTAAAGAGAGTTGATTTGGGTGGGAGGAGGGCCCTTTTATACCTCCTGTTTCCTTTAGTTGCTAGCCTGGAATGAAGGCATGATGGCCACAGTGACCTGTTGGATATACACTAGCATTGAATTTGTTCAAACAAAAAGGTAGAAGGGATCTGGGTGTGTGATGGCACATGGAGCTACTGTGCTAGTTCCATTCCAGGGATCTTTGCTGCTTCCTCAACATATTAGTGTTCTCTTAGCAGAGAAGAAAGGTAAGGATGGCTGTTGTGTAGGCAGTGGACAGTATTTACACACTATGTGCCAAGTACCTTATATTTGGGTTGTGACAGCTATAGATGCTTCATTTCCATCTCTGCCACTTACTAGCTATGTGTATTGGGCATATCTTCTTCCATACTGTACATCCTTTCAGATCACCTTTTAGTCAAGGAGTCTATCCAGTAATCAGTTTCATGTGGGTGTAAGCAGATAGCTCCTCCCTTTAGCCTCACAGTGAATGTTTCACTTCTCACCCCAGGACTTCTTTGATGCTTCAATACAGAGGCCTGTTGGAACCCCTCTGGCGCCCACATATGTGTAGTATGGAATGTGAGGGAGTTAAATGCCAGAGTCAACCCTTGACTGATATGGGATGGGAGCCAGGGATAAAAGTTCCCTTCTTCCATATTTGGCCAGATAATTCTGAAGTGTATTTTAGTATTGTTTGCTTCTAACAGGTTCTCAGAAGGTCTAAGCCTGATTAAGCCCCAGTTTCCTATAGTTGTAGCAAAGTCAAAAAATACACTCTGTATTTATTTCCTCTCTTTTTCTGTTCCCTTTCCTCAATTCCGTAGAATTAGTCTCCTCACACACACACACACACACACACACACACACACACACACACAAAAAAAAAACAACATAACTACTTACATGCAAACCTTTGTCTCAGGCTCTGCATTTCAGGGAGGGCTTGGGTTAAGACATTGTATAACCTTGAATTAAGCTGTATTTATAAAACTTTGGCACTTGCTGACACTTTTATGCACTTTATATAGTGAAGCACTATACTATCTGTGTGTACAAAGATGACAATACATTATGAAATCTGATAGTATCAAGTATCAGTATGGATGCTGATCAATAAAAATTGATACACTTTGTTGATAGGAGTGCAAATTTGGTAAAAAATCATTTTGAAAAATAAAACTTGGCACTATCTTGTGAAATTGATATATGTACCTTATGACCCAGCAATTTTGTTTCTAGGTATAACCCCTAGAGAAATTCTTCTGCATGTGAACCAGGAACTCTCCTTAGCAATGCCCTTTGCATGATGGTTCATAGTACAAAAATACTGGAATAACCTAATTGTTCATTGATGGGGAAGTAGATAAATTTTAAAATGTTTTACTTATTTAACAGTAGAATATAGTGAGTTAACCACTGTTATATGCAAGAACATAGATTATATTGGAAACAAAATACTGAGTGAAAACCTAAGTCATCAAAGACTTCATGCAGTTGGGGATAATTTTTATAAGCTTAAAACCAAACAATATATTGTAAGGAATAGTACATATGTGATAAACTATACAGCAAGGTAAACTAAAAAGTCAGGCCAGTTCTTTCCTCTTATGAGGAGACAGGGATGGGATAAGGTAGGAGCACAAAGGGTGAGGTACAAGTAGGTTTACAGTTGTTTGTATGGACAATAATATAATAATTAATAAATAATATAAGAATAAACTGTTTCATGTACTCACAACTGTAAACTTGCTTTTGCCACACCCTGTATAATAGATGCACTGACATTATATTCCAGCTTTTGAATTGAGTGGTTGGGTCATCAAGGCTCATTTATTATTACTCTTTATCACTTATGTAAATGGTGTATAGATTCTTTCATATATGTAATTTCAGATATTATATAACAATTATAAAAAATGAAACCACCAACAAAGATTCTGTGTTAACAAAACATGGCTTTGTTAAAAGTCTACTCTATCCCTCTGAACTAATGGCTCTCAGAGTCAATGTTTATCATGCCTTATATTTTTCCCTTTTTGTTCCCACATGTATTATAAACAATGAGAATGGCAGGGCACAAGATTCACTTTCCTCTATGGCTCTTAAAGGTCACATCTTTAGACTATTTAGAAGAACAGTTGGTTGTGTCCTCTCTGCTCCAGTGTCTACTTGCCTGTGGTTCCTGTACATCCTGAGACTCCTCTGCCATGTACAGCCCCATTGCCATTTTACTGCTGGTCTCAGCATAGCACTCATGGGCTACAATCCTGCTTGTTTCTATGTTCTGTGTGTGTATGCATATGTGCGCTCACATGTGTGCACATGCATTTGTTGGGAGGTGGTATGATGGTAAAGAGTGGTGAGGCTATTAATATTACATTTTTCTTTATAGTTCAAACCTACTCCTTGCTTTCCTGGCAATGCTACCACTCAAAGCTGTAAAATTGAACCAGATTTTAAATTTTAGGCCAAAGTTGTTTTTTTTTAATCATTGTTCAAGTACAGTTTTCTGCCTTTTACTCCCATTCCAGCCCACCCACCCATCCCTCCCCACTTCCCTCCCATTTCTACCCACCCTAGTTTTTGTCCATGTATCCTTTATATTTGTTCCTGTAAACCCTTCCCATTCTCCCCTGAAAAGGCCAAAGTTTATAACCTTTAAACTATTTTTGTGCCACAGATAATTTGATAGGAATCCTATGGCCTCCTTATCAGAATAGTGATTTAAATGTATGAAATCAAACACACTGGATCACAAAGGAAACAAATTATTTTGAAATCCAATTATCAGAATATTAAAAACAACAAATTTATGATATAGTAATATATGTACTTCTTTATTAACTTATTAAACAGCAAGATCTAGTGGTGGGTCTAGTTGTTAAGTCAGAGTCACTCAAGAAACCAGACAAATGCAGTGAGCTAAGGAGCAGGGTTTATTAGCAGGGAATAAGAGGGAAAAGTGGAGCCAACCAAGGGAGTTTAAGACTCACTCGGTTGTTCTTAGGGCAGGGTTTTTAAGGGCAAAAACCAGGGAAGGATAATTGGTTGGGGCGTCAGAGTCTCATTGGCTAGAGCTGGCTGCTGGGTGCTGTTCCTGCTGACCGTTGTTCTTGATACATCGTGTCAGGCTCAAGTTAGAGCTGCATCTTGTTAGGCAGGATAGGCCGATCCCAGACCCCAGTCTTAGCCGGGCACCTGTCTGTCCTGGGTAGGGTCGGCAGGCAGTTTCCCAGGCAGGCAATTTCCCAGGCTATAGTTTCCCATGGTACAGCTTTCCGGCCTGGTGATTTTCCATTCCTCCTAAGCCTACCTAGGTGTTTCACTAATGACTACACAACTTTTTTTTGACTACACAAATTTTAGAGTAGTAATAAGCATTAAGGATATTTCACAATATTTGCAGTAACTATAATGAACAAGAAAAACACTTCTGATTTCTATTGGTGAAAAAGTCACACTTGCTAATACTATTGTGATTTGTTGCCTACATTAATATTTGAAGGAAATACTAAATTTCAGTTAGAGATTAGTGAATATAAAGATATCATTTTTTTCTCATCCAAGTTCATGGACCCTCTAAATTCTAGCCATCTACCCTAGGGGTGTGTGGAATGCACACAAGAAGTTTGCTCTAAGCAAAACAAAGAAAATTATAATGAATTTAAGGACATAATTATAATGGATTTAAGGACATAATTTTTAAGTGAATACCTAGTATTATCTAACCCATAGTCCACAAAAAAAAGCACTTGAGCCAAATCTTTCATGGGATGCTGAGGAATACATCCCAATTCCCATTTTGACCTCATAGACCTTCTCTTTGAGAGAACTTTACCCTTCAATGACCTGTAGACAAGTGTGCTTTGGTCTTACCTCGATATTTATCAGTCATGCTTCTCCATTCTATTCTCCACACTAAGAGCTTTCCACCTTTGAATAATGCTCTAATGACTGCTACACAAGAATGCAAGGTGGGTTTTGGCTTTCTGAGTGTCCTTTCCTTCGAGGCTGTTCCTCTGTGGTGAATTGTAGTGAGAACACATGCACTCCTCCTAACTTACCAGTAAAAACACTTATTCTCAGAGATTGCCCAGTCTTAAAGCATAAGGAAAAAGAAGTATTTTTTATTGCTTCCTACATTTTTTTTAATTTAAATGAATGTTCAAGTACAGTTTTTGCCCCCTTACTCCCATTCAAGTCCTCCCACCCCCCCCACCTCCCACCCAATCAAGCCCTCCCAACACCCCTCCCTACCTCCCTCCCATTACCACCCTCACCCTAGCTTTTATCCATGTGTCCTTTAACTTTGATCCTATAAAGCCCTCCCCCTCTCCCCCGAAATCCCTCTTCTCTCTCCTCTGGGCACTCTCCACTTGTCCTCTAATGCAGTGTCTTTGACTATACCCTGCTTCTTTCTTTGTTTTGTTGTTTAGGTTCCTGTTAAAGGTGAGATCATATGGTATTTATCTTTCACTGCCTGGCTTATTTCGCTTAGCATAATGCTTTCCAGTTGCATCCAT
>PVIA01010838.1:0-48986 GCA_004024845.1 Tonatia bakeri | reverse complement strand
AAGAAAGAAAGAAAAAGAAAAGAAAGAAAGACATTAAGTACTCCATACTTCAGAGGCATGAAATATTTCAAGTTACATTAAAATTGTCCTGTTTAATGAAATGCAAACTGTGCCTTTTGTGATGCTTCACATACAGTATGTTCTCTACACACTAGAGTGAAGGATCCTAACAACTACCTTTAAACTTGCAAGAAATGACATATTGTTAAGAAGAGTGTTAAGTGCCAAGTTTGAAATGCAGAAGAAGCAATGTTACTTGTTCATGCTTCTCATCATCAAGTTCAATTTCAGATAGGGTGAATCAGGAATGATTTTTTAACTTTGATTTATGCATTTCTGTGGATGTACATTAGTAGTTGCAAAGCCCAGAGAATGGATCAAACTTTTCTTTCTCTGGACCTCTTATTTCCGTGCTCCTCCTGCTTATTTTTGTCCCTCGTTCGTTGCCTATTCTTACCTCTGAGGATGACATAATTTTTTAAAAGTGCTCTCCTTGCTCATCACCTTCGCTGTCATCTTGCTTCATGATTTTGCTCTCACCATGGTGAGTGAGCACCTTCTGAAGCAACACCTGCCAGAGAGCAACTGTTTTTGGAGATCTCAATGTGACATCCTAGAACACAGAGGAGTTGAAGACAGACTGTCACATTACCTGGTAGGACACATTTAAGGTAGGCCATGACATTTTGTGAGAGATGTAAGCAAAGGTATGTAATTCAGGAACGCTTCTACATTTTACACTGTATTTTTAAAATTATTTTGTCATACTTTGGGTTCCTTTTTACATATTCATGTTAATTAAAGTCCCAATGTCTATGATACACCCTAAGTATCCTCAACATTTTGAATAATTTATTTGAAAAAAGCTGTGCTGGAGTTATCTTAAAACTGCCAGTTATTTTCCAGTAAATGTTCATTTCCTTAAAGCAGCAATTTGCAATCGGTGTGCTGCAAGAATTTTTAAAACATGCAACACCTGACTAGTCAGGCAGGGGCAGCGACCTTTTTTCCCTGAGACTGTCAAATTAAAAAAATGACAGCAGCCAACACAACAAGAGCCGTCTGGTGAGAATGAACTACAATTATCCCTATTTTTTGTCATTATCGGGAAAATATAACATATATTTTTCTATGCCACAGAATTTTAGTCATCAGTTTATGTGTGCCATGAGATGAAAAAGGTTGAAAGTTGCTGGCTTAAAAAGTAAAAAGAAATTTGAGGAGGGAAGATTTTCAATAATATGGCGAGGTTACTTGTTGTGGGAAAATCTCTATCATTAAGGATTAATGTTGGCTGCTCATTGCTCTAAATATCTAAAGATTATATTCTGGAAATTTATTATATTAATTGCTCTATTCTAATGCTATACTTTGAGTCTATGGTTTTTCTTTAGCTGGAGACAATAACTTTAAATAATTGAAATACATATTCTTAAAATTTCACAAGAATTAAAAAAAATTGCCCTGGCTAGTGTAGCTCAGTGGATTGAGCGCGGGCTGTGAATCAGGCATTGCAGGTTTGATTCCCAGTCAGGGCACATGCCTAGGTTGCAGGCCATGTCTCTCAGCAACCGCACATTGATGTTTCTCTCTCTCCCTCCCTGCCTCCCTTCCCTCTCTAAAAATAAATAAATAAAATCTTAAAAAAAAATTAAAGATTTTATTTATTTATTTTTAGAGAGAAGGGAAGGGAGGGAGAAAGAGAGGGAGAGAAACATCAGTGTGTGGTTGCCTGTCACGTGGCTCCCACTGGGAACCTGTGTTACTGAACAACAAGGGGGCCAAGGGGGGCTGGAGGTAGACGAAGGGCAACATAGTATTACCCGAAAGGAACCCCCCATGTTTGTTATGGCTGCCGCCAGAGAAAAGATGTCTCTCAATGCCAGAGATTTGTGAAACAGAAAAGAAATGTTTATTTAATGCTATACAAACTTAAAGTAGTGACCTAAGTCATCAAAATCCCAAAGTCCCTTAAAACACCCACAAACACACACAGTCCTTCCTTCCCTTTTTGCCCAGTCTGGGGTACCATATCTCAGGAAAAGAAATAGAAGTCTGTGGCTGGTTCTTCCCAGTAATTTGTCTCAGCTGGTAGGCCTCCCTTGGTTCCTGGCACCATCAGCTGCATTGCTGGTAGCCGGGTGATTGTTCCCCCTTCTAAAGCTGTGGGAGTCCCTACTCTGGCAAAGCCTCAAGGTTCTCTCTCCACTGCTCCAACCTTGTGGTTCTCCCTGCACAATGGCTGCAGGAGTCTCCACTCAGCCAAAACCGAGTGGTTCTCCCTTCACTGGCTGCGAAGAGGGGGGTTGCCACTCTGCCAAAGCCGAGTGGCAGTTCTCTGCTAAAGCAGCATGGTGATTTTCCCTCCCAGGGCCGCGGGAGTCCCCACTCTGCTAAAGACCAAGTGATTCTCTCTCAATGGCTGCCACGTCTGGGTTTAAATCCCCGTGCCAATCCTCCTCTGCAGCCCCATTTCTGACTCTTCCCACAATTGACCATATTTGCCAGCATTCCCATATCCTTCCAGCTTTACTGGGCTGCCATCGTGGGTCTGGGCAGGCATGGCCCCATGTCATGGAACCAATCTTCTCCAAGCTCTCACACAGGTGCTGTAACCTGGGGCACCCTGCCCCCCAGTTACATCTTGGTGGGGAAGTTATTTCCATTCCCCTAGCTCAGAGCACAGGCCACAGCTATTTAACATATCTCTGTAACCAGTTAAAGGCTATAGATATGTTAAATGACCACACCAGAGGTTAGCTGCAAAGCTGTTGCTATGCAAAAGAGCTCTTAATGGCCCTGCTCCATTTGTCCCTTCCCCCAACCCACACCTGTGGCAGGATGGGGTGAGGACATCCTAAAATTTCCTGGACACCTTGAGTTCTGGGCCCCATTCCAAATCCCTATTTGGGGTGCCCCCCTCTTGGCTGCACCCTGTTATAGAGTCCAGGCATGTACTCTGACTGGGAATCGAACCAGCAACCCTTTGGTTTGCAGCCATGCTCAATCCACTGAGCTATGTCAGCCAGGGTGAATTTAAAAAAAAAAAATTAAAAGTTAAAAACAAGAACCTAATATTGGTCAATATTTTCATGTGCCCCCTTGAACGTGACCAAGGTATACCACCTTGCTGAAATGCATGAATGATTAATTTTGACAATAAGAGTAT
Source organism: Tonatia bakeri (assembly GCA_004024845.1). NCBI lineage: Eukaryota > Metazoa > Chordata > Mammalia > Chiroptera > Phyllostomidae > Tonatia > Tonatia bakeri. Next base: position 45,817 of record PVIA01010838.1, on the reverse strand, counting down.
GAATAGAATACTTTCATTACTTTGTTGATTTGGCACTCTGTAAACATCAACTGTTTTTGAGTTTTTTTGTAGTGTATTCACTTGCACAATTATATAATAAAGGTTTTATACAGATACTTTAAAAATAATTTTTAAATGTCTTTTCTTAAAGTTTTTAGTAGAGTGGAATAAAGCTTTATGTTAAGTTTACAAGTGAGGAAGCAGACATAAGAAAATTTCAAGCAACAAGGGTCCACCCTCCACCCCTCAACACCCAGGACAGGCCAGGAGAGGTCTCAACCCTGTAGTAGGGTCCAGATATGTGTTACCACACAAGAAAGAATTTGAGGTCCAGACAGAAAGATTTAGTAAAGCATAGTAAATTTATTAAAGCAAAAGTCTGCACTCAAGAAGTGAGAGCAGGCAAACTCAGGGGACAAGATGGTCTGGGTAGAAGGGTTTTATCTAATGTAGGCAAGGGCAGGCACAACAGGGTGGTTCTCTGCTCCTTACATGGGTGGGGGGCTGCTGATGAGTCTCACCTTTGTCCGTACTCTCCCAATAGCAATTTCTTTTCAGACCTCCTGTAACAGGGTGCAGCCAAGAGGGGGGCCCCAAATAGGGATTTGGAATGGGGTCCAGAACTCAGGGTGTCCAGGAGTGGTGTGGGGACTTAAACACAGATGTGGCAGCCATTGGAGGGAGAAGCAAGCAGCTTTAGCAGAGTAGGACTCCTGCAGCCCTATGAGAGAGAATCACCATGTGGCTTTAACAGAGTGACAACCCCCCTCCCCACAGCCCTGGGAGGAAAAACCACGTGGTTTTGGCTGAGTGGAGACTCCCACAGCCCTTGTCCAGAGAGGACCACAAGGCTGGGGTAATTGAGGGGAGAACCATCCGGTTTGGGCTGAGTTGGGGACTCCCATGGCCATTGTGCAGAGAGGATCACGTGGCTTTGCCAGAGTGGGGACACCCACAGTTTTAGAAGTCCTTGGCTCAGGCAGCCGCTGGTTCTTCCCAGTAATCCTTCTCAGCTGGTAGGCCTCCCTCGGTTCCTGGCACCATCAGCTGTGTTGCCGGAATCTCTGCTAAAGCCGGGTGGTTCCCCCTTCTATTTCTTTTCCTGAGATACAGTACCCCAGACTGGGCAAAAAGGGAAGGAAGGACTGTGTGTGCTTGTGGGTGTTTTAAGGGACTTTGGGATTTTGATGAAGACTTAGGTCACTACTTTAAGTTTGTATAGCATTAAATAAACATTTTTTTTCTGTTTCATTCACGAATCTCTGTCATTGAGAGACGTCTTTCCTCTGGCGGTGGACATAACAAACCTGGGGGGTTCCTTTAGGTAATAGTATATCATCCCAGGCCCCACCTTGTTGTTCAGTAACACTCCCAGAAATCTCATGACATTTTTGGGGGTAGAGTTTTCAGAACCTCAATGTAAATTTATCGTAAAGATATTATAATGACCCTAATAGTCACTTGTAAGTCAGCATGGCTGCCAGATCTTGTCAAGACCAGTTTTTGGGAAAGGAAAGCCGGGGAACAAGTGGTCAGCAAAAGTGTCTAGAATGTTCCAGCCAGGGGTAGGGATGGAGCTTGAGGCCATCGGCCCCTATTCCAACTTTCCTTTCTCAGCCCCACATGTGTAATTTGTGTCTGTCTGAGGGCCAGAAACTAGTGCTGCTGACTGCTAACCCACAGGTCATGAATCTACTTTCTTCTGGTCGGAATCAGACTTTGAATTGCCAGACCAGCTTGTCAGTAATGGACGTAAGCCTGTAGTAATGCTCCATTTCCATAAGCAGAAGAAGGAAATAGAGAACAGGAAATTTACAGGTATCCCTTGCTGTTGCGCTGCAATCTGTCCTTAGTAGACTCATTCGTATGTTTACTCCCCTAGGCTTTGTCTTGAGTGTCTGATTCTCCAGGGGATTCACTGAACACTGAATCCTTCCTGTCTTTGATTTGTAACATTTCAAGAACAATATACAGGTCAATTGAATGCTCAGAAATCAAAGCCACCTAGAAAATCGGCAATTAAGCAAATTTCTCCTGGGAATAATTAAAAATGATTGACTTTCCAATCTTTCTGTTCAAATTATAATTTTTTGGCTATTATTTTACCCCTACAGTTGTTAAAGACAGCAAGACATAGCCACTGTGGTATGTGTCTACACATTAAAGGACATGAGAGAGGAAGAGGTGACTAGAACCACATTCTGAGATTTGTTATATTTTGTTTTGAAAAAAATTGATGTTATATTTACTTTCAATAAGATGTTTTCCCAGCTGGACAATAAAAACCCATGATCATAACCACATTAGTAGAAAAGGAGAACATCGTAATAATTTTTATCTAACCATAAATGAAAACTAAAACAGAGAATTCGTGAAAATTCTAAGCTTGCCAAAGCAGTCAGTGATGAATGTATGGTGGGAGGGGGAAAAAAAGACCTCAGGATTTCTGACTCCTAACTTACTCTCATCCAGAAGGCAAAACTCGTTTCCTGAAATGTTAACAAGAATGCTCCCTGGGTCCTAAATATGAACCTCACAAAGCAAATAAAACTCAGCAGTGTGCAGGCAGATACAGTATCGGTTTGGCCGAGAAAAGTTCTCCTGAAATAAACCAATCAGAAGGGGAAATGGTGCCTTAGTTCTGGAGGCTGATAGCAGGAGGGGAAATAGTGTTGTATTGCCTGGAGCGCTGGGGAAGTCTCTGTCAGCAAGGAAAACGAAGACCATTTGGATTTGATTTTAACAGTCTGAGAACATTGGATTCTGTGATTGATTCCCCTGGGAAAAAAAAAAAAAAAAGCCTTGGTTCCAACAGCCTGGAACAACAGGTTTTCTTTTCTTCTTCTTTTCTGTTTTAAAAACATTTCTTCTGAAGGCTGCTCAGCTAAGGGGTCAGTGTCAGCCTGGTTGCGTTCTATTTCTCCTTGCCGCAAACTTCACAGTCATTAGCAAATGTAATAAAATTAAGGACCTCGAATTCAGACTGCAAAGCCAGTTTCCATATCCACTTTTTTTATTCTTTTTTTATTTTTGTTCAGTTACAGGTGTCCCCATTTTTCCCCTTTACTCTCACCTGCCCTACCCACCCCCCACCTCCTGCATTCAATCCTCCTCCCATTGGCTTTGTCCATGGGTCATTTTTACATGTTCCTGGATGACCCTTCCCCTTCTTTTCCAGTTATCCTTCTCCCCTTCACTTTGGTTACTATATCCATTTTTAATATTTCCAATTACTCAGAACATTGTTTACTTCTAGGTAACATTTACTACTTCTCAGTACAAACGGGAAACGCCATTGGAGAATATGAAAGATGCTAAGAGCTCCTGTCGGCATCCCTTGGAGTATGACTGGGCATCTTTGAAAATGCATGAGAAAGAACTGGTTTTGCTTGAAAACAACTCAAGTCATTGTAGCTGCTTCCTCTCTTCCCTACAGTGTGTGAGGTATCCTCTCTTCTTTCTATTCATGTGCCAGGGCAGCTTGGAGTTCAGAGAAACGTCTTCTAGCCCTTTCACTGCCAGGGATGCATTTGGACACATTCTGAAGTTTCCATCCTTTTGGGCCTATTACTGAAGAAAAAAAAATCCTTCTTTTTCTTGGTTCAAAGTCTTAAAGATGCCCTTGGATATACTTCAGATAAGCATGAGTCAAATCTAAGGAACTTTTGAAGTTTGTTAGTCTACTCAAAGAAATAAGTAAAAAGGCAATTTCCATATGAAATTGGGTTTCATTTTACAGCCATGTTATACTGAAAATTTTGTGTCTAGTGAATTTCAAGCTGTAAATCTTTGTGAGTGACTCCCTGAGAAGAGCTTAGTAGTTGTGACCCAGAAATGGGTGGAGTATGTGGACTTTACCCCATGAAATGAAAGCCTATTGTCGAAGGACCTTTCATAACACAATTTAAAAGCCTTTTAAAGCTCAGCACCTCCACAGCTAATTGCTAGGCAAGACATTACTATCAGAGGCTCAGAATGCTCTTTAAAAGGTTTTTAAATGATGGTGTGAGGAAATAAAGCCTTGTCATCTGAAAGCTTTTTCAAATGTGCTCTTCTTCCGTATGCTAGAAGCAGCAGTGTGGACTTTGCACATAATGAGACTGAATGGCTGGTGTCTGACATGAGGAAGGAACAATGAGTAAGAGCTGAAGTGAATGAGGGCTTTCTTTGCATTGTGTGGAGCTTGCATTAAAGGGAAAAGAGTACTTCTGGATACAGCACTAAGACCAGAAGGCAGAGATCAGCTTTTTTCTTTATCTTCTTCTCTTACACCAAGCAGTTGGTGGGCTGACGAGAGGACAGATGATCCCATGGTCTCTGAAAGAAAACACAATACAAAACTCTATAAAGGAAGAGAACTCAAAAATAACAAAAAAATATTTGTGCATCTATTCTAATTTTTGGATGATATAACATTGTGGATTTTTATAGAATAATTTTCTTTACAGTGTACTTTTTGTTGTTTAATTTTGTAAAAAAATAAGTATTTAAATAACAGTTAAAGGATTGGAGTACTAGATTATTTGTCACACTATATTATCCATTTAAAGTTTCAAATAGATTCAAATATGTTTATTGCTATTTGTTTATGAGAATTGTCATTCATGAATATAAACTCCTTCTTTTAATGAACATTATTTCCCAGCACACCCAGAGTTTTTTCTCTGGTCTGGCAGCATCTATTATCTTGTGTTTCGGTTTGAATCACTCGACATCAATAAGTGAAGGCTGGTCCAGCACAGGGCAAAAAGTGATAATGTTTGCCATTTTGTAACATACACAAGACAAGTCAGTGTAAGACCATCTGCTAAAAATCAGAATCTCCTGTGCCATGAGAAAAAGGCACACACAGTGAAAACACATCGAAGTGTTCTGTGAAGACCAGAGGTGAACTGCGCCCATTTGGGGGACTGCTCAAAAAAAATGAGCACTGTCGTTTCAAGTGTTAGTAAAATAGCTTTCCTAACCAGGAGATTCAAGATTACTCTGCAGCAGGTGGAACACCGTTTTGACCCTGCTGCGCTAGTCCAGTGGGTGATTTCATTTTAAAAATGAAGGCATATCTGCTTCCATTTCATGTGAACGTCTGACTATCTGACTGTCCTGGATCATTCTTTCCATCATTCAGGTCAGAAGCTTCTGGCATGCAGGAAGGAACGGTGCAAATCTGGGAATTACAGTGCACTCAATTTGGTTTAGTCCTTTCCTGGCTTCTCATTGACTAGATAAGATACCATCTTCTCAGTTAAATGAACATGATTAAATTCCTTAGTCACCTTTGGTCAGGTGGAAAGTGCCTCTACATTTGCTTTTGTCAATTGAAGATTATAAAATAGAACTGATTTCCCCTTTCCACATGTATCCTTTCTGTCTTATTTCATCACTGTTTATTGATGAAAAAGTTGGATTTATAGACAATGTCTACTATATAGTCATCCCTTTTAATATTGCAGAAAACTATGCCCAACAAAAATTGGTGGGCGGACAAAAAGCAGCAAATGCCTTGAAAGGCATGTCTGCACATGGAACTATTGTGTGAGAGGAATAAAAGATGCTTTGTCCTGTCCATTCTCAGTTTGGGCCTTAGTATGGCAGAATAGGATCTTAGTCATGAGCTGCTTACTCCAGCGTGCCCCTCAGATTACCGTGGGGCAGCGCAACATAGAACTTAAAATCAGAAAGGTTTGATTCTGTCGCTTACTAGCTGTGGCCATAACAAATATACTTGAACTCCTCCTTAATCTCCACATGTTTAAAAGGCAAATAACAATCTACATATTGAAGTTTTGCTATATTAAGAAAATATGTGTAAAATATCTAATATCTATAGCAATCAAAATATAATAAGTTCCTCCCTTTTTATTGCTTTCCATAGAATTAATCAAGTAAATCTAATAATATAAGAAAACATATTATTTCTTACATAATAAAGTTATAGCTTTCTTATATAATATAAGAATGTGTGCTTTCATATCTGGAAGAATAAACAGCAAACTGAAAACAGTAGTTTACTTTGAGAAGTGGCCTTGGGGACTGTAGTTGGAGGGGAGAGGGTATTTGCTTTCTCTAATGTTCTGATTTTCTATAATGAGAATGCAGGTGGGTGTCATTTGTGTATAAAAGTGTGCAATAAAATAAATGTAGTTATAGAAACATATTGTAAAATTTTAACTCCAAAATCACAGATGCATTGGAGGGGCCTTGTTCTAATCTGTATTTCTATCTGCTGAAAGGTGAGCAGCTGGGCAATGCACTGACTGAATATATGTTTCTCAGACTACTGGTTTTCTTTATTATGCACTGCAAAATTCCATTGCTTCGTAAGTTGCAGATGGTGTCATATGCACGTATAACTACTGTTCATCTGCCATAGAAAAAAAGTAGAAAATTAATTCTTTTGGAGCTATATAACAATATGCATTTCACTGACATTATAGGTTACAATGTAGTTTTTAGTGGTAAGCTTACCATAGGAATGTTCTAAGGAAAGAACATTTCTCTTTAAAGTCCTCTTCTTTAAAACATAATTGTACACCCCTGTTCTCTCATCTGTCCAGCTGCGCATGCATCTCTATGCCCTTCCATCCATTCATGCAGCACTGTCACATAGGATTGTGTACTGCAACAATAAAATGAAAATTCCCAGGAAACAAACAATAAAAAAAAAACCCAGGCCTTCTTCTTGAAGAGGTAAGAGGTGCTATAACTCAGATCAAACACTACGCTAAGCTGTCAGCCAGGATCCACCAGGAGGAAGAGAGTTGTTTTCCTTTGTGCAATGGTGCTGCATGTTTAAAATTTCCTTTTAGGGCCTAGGAAAATGGAATTCCAGAAGGAAACTCTTAAAGAGAAAGAGAGATAAAAAAAATGTTTTTTTTTCTTTTTTAATTTACAAGGAAAAAATCTTGAGGTTATGAAGGATAGAATCAAGCTGATTGTAAACCTTAGAATTGTATGTCCAAAACAGTATTAATCTTCATAAAGGTTTTATTCATTTATTAGTAATATTTAGGTTTCTAATTGTTTATCTGTTGGTACTCCTTGAGATAAGTCGTCACTCTACCCACATTTTTACAGGAAGCTTTTGCCCTTCTATGTCATGTCTGTTGACCTGGCTGCTTCCTACATGGCCAGAATACATGCAGGATCAGAATTTGGACTCTATATTCTTGGAAACTAAGTCCCAGGAGTCGATCAGAAGAGCAGAAAGCAAGTCAAATAAAATGGTGTTACAGTGAGAGGAGTGTGAAAGTTAATTGCTCTCCCCAGAGTAGGGCACAGTCTCTCTCCTTTGATTATGATGTATTGGCCTTTATGAAATGAGAGAAGTTATTGCCATTCACAAAGTTTTGTATTATGCTGACATTTTTGAAACAATTACTCATCTCATATTTTCATTTATTGTTTTATTTGAAAAACATTATATTCTGACAATTTGAAGCTTCAGTGTCACCTAAAAAAAGCTTTGTTAGAATGTTCTTCATGAATTCAAAAATCATGTTGAATGAATTTCTAAAATGAGGATATCTTTAAGGGTACTGTATAAAATTTTAAATGAAGCTATGTATTTGACATGCCATTTCTAATTAGACAGAATACTTTCATGTTGAGCATCATTAAATGAGTAATACAGATTTTGCTGTCTTCTAAATGACCTTTATCCAATGTAGTCTGAGTGGTTCTTTGTGGAGAGGATCCTTCCAGTAGATTCCTTATAAAAGAGAAGGGCATGCACATGGACGCATTGCATATCTTTTGAATTCAGACAAGTGAATTTCCTCCAATTTATTTAAGAGCTGATTTATTTTATCGGTAGGACTTTTGTGCCATATGTGAACATTAGTCCTCTTTAAAAAATGATGGTAGATAATAAATGCTTTTCGAACTCTTTTTCAACAATGTTAAATGTGTTTGGCTTATTTTCATATTTAATGTTTTTGATCAAGTGTACTGAAGAGTCTTCTCAGAAAGAACACAGAATTCTTGCATAATAGCACATGACTAATTTTATGGGCAATATATATCAGTGTATGTAAAGCAACACTTCTGCCCTAGGAATCTTAGAACTATGCTTATGATTCTTTATGTCTTCAAATGGAAAATGCTTTTCTTTCCTCTTCTTCTAAATTGACAGATTGCTACCATTAAAATTTCTAATGCATAATGCAAAATTTTGAATATATTATATTTGAATATATATATACATTCAACAAGAATTTAGAGTTGATTTGGCTGTTTCAGGTTAAAGTTAGCTTAAACATAAGAGGACTTCGAATGTTCCTACTTAAAGATTTCTTTTTAACCACAAACTTCTCTGTTTCATTATATTTGAGGGGCTATAGCATGTAGAACACATGTTGATAGACTGGCATACTGGGAACTTTTAATTTTAGTGAGTTGAAAAAGGAAGTGATATCTCCACTTACATTCATGGTCAAAAAATGTCCTGGAGTTCTGATATTTTCTCCCATGAGTAGGTAGTAAACACATGAGATGAAATACTGTATATGAAAGAATGGCTAAAGTCAACTTTCATCATATATAAGTGGTCATATACACATCAGAGACTAACACAGGGCTTGATTTTCCATTCCCATGGATCACTCTTACAGGTCATCGTCTTTCTCCTGGAGACCAGATAAATTATGCCCTGCACATCTACCCTTGGCAATTCTGTTATTGAGGGGAAAAATACCTAGCACAGTAGTAACCGATGTCTCCTTAGTTGTCCTTCTATTACTGCTTTTTACCATCCCTTGGTTTCTAGGAGTTGAAAATTGTTTGTTATCAGAAATGATGAAAAATAAAGATGTCATCTCTAATTGTTAGCTTAGGGGAATTTGCTGCCCCTTGTAAAGAATAATAGGTGCACATAAAAAACAGACAGATGAAAGCAACACTTTATTCTAGAGTTCCATCTCTATGGTAGATGATCTTTTCACATCTGAGTATCCCAAATGTTTTGGTTATGAGCAAAATTTAGCAAGGAGGAGTTCTGACATGCAATTGAAAGATACCATAAGCACCGCCAACCAACCTGGCTTATTATAAAAATACAAGAAAATCTGTTACTAGCAATTATATTTATTAAAAGAGACAGTGTAATTCAAAGGATGTCACCTGGGACACAGGCCTCTTTCTTACCTTTTCTCTCCTGACTAATCACATCAAGATAATCTTTTTCTGGCTGAGAAGATGTACAGTCCCCTCTTCTGCCAGACTCGGGCAACTCTGCAACAGCTTCCCAACAGAGTTAGTCACATGATCTAGAAATCAGAACTGTTAGGCCTTAGTCATACCCCAACTACCAAGTACCACAGGCTCCAAACTGACCATCAGCCAACTAGGTATCGTAAACTGGGCAAGGTTTGATATCACACTTTCTACTGAAGAGGTATTAGATGTGAGAGGAGAGATCATAGCAGTGGGACGACGCCAGACACTAAAATGGTACTTGAGACCCCTGTGACAGAGTATTAAAACCATTCAACAAGAGAGAGATTTTCTTCTTAAACTTCTAATGTTTGCACCCCATGTGTTGGGAAACCAGATTACATTCAGCTTCACTGTGAACACCAGGTGTCCTCAGGTGTTATCTTTGTCTGTGGGTGGTGTCCTGAGTTGACGATCCATATGTTTTGCCAGCCCGTTAAAGCAATACTGAAGGCACAGTTAGGCAACTAAGAAAAACCTGAAAAAGCACCCACCCCATGCTCAGAAAATGTTGAGACCTCTTTTTTTAGTAAAACAAAACAAAACAATTAAATAAATCTGTAAATGTGAACTAGAGCTTTACCAAAATGTCTTAAGGTCTTTCCCTCCCTCCCTCTGTCCCTTCCTTCCTGTCCTGTCAGGGATCCCAGCTGCAAGTTGAGATACCCAGGTACTTTGGTGCTCTGATTTCATCAACACCTTGGGTGCTCTCTTGATGAGGCCCCACACATTTCCCATTTCCCATGTACCTCCATGGGTTTGTTGTGACCCTTCCCAGCTTCTCATCTGAGGTTCTCCTTTTGGGCTCTAAAGAAAAACGACTTCTCTCCTGCTGGAGGGGACGCTTAGCTTCTCCCCAAACAGTGTGAAAACATTAAGGTTAAAGTTGCAGGAGGACTTGAGAGTAGGGGGAAAATGCTTCTCTTCAAATGTCTTCCATTTCTTACTGGGCTCCTTTGACATAATTCTTGAAAAGGAGGTTTAATAGTTGTCATGGCCTTTTATATCTTTATTCCTTTTAGGGTTCCAACCTTGGCTAGGGGCTTTTTATTAAGGTACTTTTCAAAAGATGTACAAACTATGTCTAAAGGCCTCACACACATTTTTCCAGCTGTTGTGTGTTTCTTCCGTTGGCACTTCCTTTCTTTAATCATCTCTGGCACTGCCTGCCTCCTGTTCTGTGCCGCTACCAGAAATAGCCCACTCAACAGCTGGTCTCTAAGAAGCAAGACTGCTGATGATCTTGCAATGTGACATCAATCCTGCAGGTAGGAGACATCGTTTTGGCAGCTTTTAATTGTGCAGGAGTGAGTTACGTTACGCTGCAAACCGGCACTTGGTCCAAAGCCCAAATGACTGAAACTAGCTCTCAGAATGCTTTACAAACAATTTCTGAGTTCTTCCTGAGTCCCGGAGAGTGCTGATGAACATCACAACTCACCTATAAAAATTGTTACGGACTGCAGTGAAGATGAAATCAGGCTAAGAAATTAATTTTTTTTCTGATCTCCAGACAAACAATACAGTGTCTTCAAGATGAATGTTTGTATTTTGGGGACTGGAGTTGAGAATTTTTGTTTTTTAATCTTTTGACTCTTCACTACCATGCAGTGTGACTCTCTGGATCAGCCAAATTGAACTGCATTTCAAAGGAAATTTGGGCAATGGGAGTCCTCAAAAAGAATACCAAAAGTCTTTTAGATTTATCATCTTTAAAACACACCAGCCACTGTTCATTCTCATATGTCTCAGGCTGTGCTTTCTTTATGGTACTAAGTCTGTAACTTATTTTGCAAGATGTTGCACAGCAACCATGGAACGTGACTAATGAAAACCTTCTACTTTCAAATGGACAAACCTTCAAAGAGAAAGCAGTGAAACTTGTCATTTTCCCCTAGAAATCACATATAGAGGGAAATCTGACCATAAGTTAAACAGAGCTGCTCTTTTTGCTTCACTATAACCTCCAGACAAAAAGTCAGTAAACACTTCAGCTACCATAAACACCATCACTCCCGCTATCACCACTGTTATTTCAGAAATTAAGGCTGCCCTGGAATGGTCTTCAACCACATTTCTGAGTAGCACCTGCCGGAAGTTGGACTTTTCTGTTGGGGTTCTGCCTCTAATTAGATGAATTGCTAAGAAGTCTTAGAAATGGCCTTTTAACAAATCTCATTGGAAAATGAGAAACAAAGTTCCTTTCAGATTTCATTTCCAGTTCAGAAGTAGGAGAATATGTTTCATTATTCTAGTGTGCTGTATTCTGTCATCTAAAAACAGTCTCAAAGCAATGGCCAATGCCGAATAGTACAAAGCATGAATTTTAAATGTTGCTGCTTGCACAGATACCCAGAGGACTCAGAGAAGACCCAGCAGGAGTCTGCTTGGTACCGAATGCTAGAAAATAAAATGGCACGTAGTGGTAACTGAACCCAGGGCAGTTTGGAGGCCACTGGGATGTGTCCTGGTTGTTTTTAAAGTTTATAATTTGAAGTAAGAAAAATTCTAGGGTTTTCTGGCTTAGTTTAATTACCACATTGATGTGGGAAATACAAATGAGGATTCCAGTGTTAGGAGGGAAATGTCTTTCCGAATAGCAACTGGCACTGAATTGAAGTGTGCAACTTTTGATTTTAACAATAGATGTTTTTCAGTTTGGTATGGTAGTATCGCCAGAGGGAAAAAATACATGAAACTCCCATGATGAGAAAAGCCCCCAGCATAACGAGTACAAAATAAAGAGCTCCTGACCCTCCCGACAAAGACTCCCACTGCAGAAGCGCTCCAGTAGGTGTGGGGTGTCAGGATGGAGTGGAAAAGTCACATCAGGCAATATGGGAAGTTATTTGTCTCTTCAGTTATTTATTTATGACTTCTTTCTCATATGTACTCTCTGTGGCTTAACCATAAAAATAAACTTCAGACTGCATGGACAAGGCATACAACTAGTAAAACAGAAATAAAATAGAAATTTGATGTGAAATGTGCACTGTATCTATATGATACCAAAGGCTATTATCATTTCCAGGAAGGTTTATATAAAATCAGTTTGTGGCACACATAGTCCAAAATGAAACAAAATATTAAAAATATGGCCATTCTTTTTCATGTTTTGGTACAGTCCTGAGGGAAATTTCCCATTCTCTAAGACAGCTTTCGCAGGTCTTTCATTTCAATTTTGATGGAAATTTGCATCGGTGGGAAGTATCATTATTGGTTGCAGAAAAATGGTTGCCAGGCCTTAACTTAATGATAAGGGGGGGTGCTCTAAAAGTGAGTCAAGATGGTCAGGGAGTGAGTGGTTTTAATAAGTGTAAGTGCAGTTAAGGGAAAATTTGCAGGCTGAATAAAATCTCCGAATGCTTAATGATTTTAGAAAGCTCTTTGCGAGGTTGACATAGGCACAATTATCTGTCCCCTACTGCACTGTGGGCTGAAAGTGAATGCACTTTCTTAATTGGGTGAACAGTTTATATTCAGAATTTTTAAAAAGGACTTGCTTCATTTCTCTTATTTTAGTTGCAAAACTACAGTGTTCTCCGCTATCAGTTATTATGTGAGCTATGAAATCAAGTAATATCTATTTCAAGGACACGTGAAGCTGTCCATGTTGCTTGCTCCTTTATTTTACATATCACCACCACAGTGGATATTTTAAAAGCCAAGGAAATACAATGAAGTAAACATTATAAATATAGAATCAGATAACCCCTCCCCCCACACTCAACCACTCTCCCTCCCACTTTTTTTAGTCTAGAAATCTATGTCACCAGTCAACCCCATTTTTAAGATGAATAACTGTTTATGTTGTCAATTGTGAATTTTTATGTGGGGAAATGTCTCCTTGGTGTGGAGAGGGATTACCAAGGAGGAAAGAAGAGCTGTCTCCTAATTAGACACATTCAGAAACATATCTAGCTGTGAATGGAATAAGCTTTTTAGGGAAATTATAGACCTGCTAAGAATCATCTGGGTTGAAATCAAATAATCGATATTTAAGAACAAGATCTTAAGATTTCTTCAGTGAAATCCACATTAGATTCAATTATTGAAACAACTTGATTAACCATAAAAAGGACATTTCTCTTCTAATATTATCTTCTGATGCACTTTGCTCAGCAGACAAGTTTCAGATCACTTCGGGGGGAACTGTAATGTTTTGGGGAAGTGCCTCCTGCAGGGATTCTTCTGCAGATTATTTTATCTCTAAATGACAAAGCATCAGTGGAATTGACAGAAAGTTTACATGAAATTTAAAGTGAGCCAAGCAAAGGCATTTTGGGGAAAACATCTAATTTAGAAATTTATAGGTATTAGGTATATATATATATAGGTATAAATATTAAAGTTATTCTAATAAGACTATGATATTAAAAAATTAACAAGTTATAGTTGACTTTAATTCTCATATTTCTTTTGGTATGCTGCTAGTTTTTTTTGAGGAATAATCACAATTATCATAAAATACAAATGTACCTAACTTGCAATTGACTGTGTTCTTTTTTATTATCATTTGGATTGATATAAAATATTCTATTTTATTGATGTACTATAATTAATTTACCCAATCCACTATTTTTGGACATAGACTTTCTTCCAATTATTGATGATTAATCAACAGTGCTTTTCACAGCACTGTTGTGAAAAACACAGCAAAGTACATTGCCCTAGAATTAATAATTTTTGAGGGAGAAAATAAAATAGTTAGAATTAACAATAGTTAATTCTATTTTATGAGCACGTGTTATTGAACAACTCAATCTCTTTAATTACTTCATTTGCCAAATAAAAATTGTTTTGCCTTTACCAGGATTCTGATGAAGATCCAGGATGTAGCTGTATGTTACTATCCTTTAAAAATGTAATTTATTGAAATAAAAAAATATATTTGTCCCTACGATAAATCTCTAAGATGTCCCTATAAGATAAGGCATATTGTGTGAAACTAGGACTCTGTGTGCCTCTAATGAATTGTAGGGTTCCCTGCTCACTCAAAATTAGAACCACTGAAGAACAGTAATTCACTATAGAATTCAATGGAGTCCAATTGACTATAGAATTCAATAGAATTGAATGGAGAATTCAATTCAATGGAATTCAAAACCAGGTTGCTTCCTACATTGGTCATGGTTTTAGCCTAAAGCCACCAATAATTTGGATAATTTATAAGGTAACATTTTATGTACACATATTACCTTGCTATTTACAATGTATTTTTACATACATCATCTCAATCATTTTTACATGCTGATGCAGAAAAGGAACTAAAGCTCAGAAAAAAAATTGTACACTGGTTTGTAAAACTAAAGAGGAGTAGATATGAAGCTTGAACCCAAGACTTTTACTTTATTTTATTTTTTTATTTTGGGCTACCACACAGAACAGATAGAATCCAAAGCAATATGTGATATAATGAATAGATCTTGAAACACTTCCAGTCGTTTTTATGAGGCAGAGTACGTTGGTGCTGCAGCACAGTTGACCCCCAATGCAAACGCACCCACAGGTGTGTGCACACAAAATCCTCTCTTCTGTAGGTGATTTAATAAATCAGAATTTCCCATTTTTTGTATCTTTAGAATGCACATGCAGAAACACATACAAATAAGCACAAACTCTCACTGTTTACTTTAAAGTAGAAAATTTTAATTACTCTATTTGATTTGAGGTATAAAAGTGGTCATTGCTTTTTAAATTTTTTTATTCAATTACTGTTAATGTTGAACATATTTTCATAAATCTTTGGTGAGTTATTTTTTTGGTAAATCATTTCTTTATATCCTATATTAGTTGTCGACCATTGTATAATGAGATATTTCCCAAATGAACAGCTAAAAAACAAGTATTGTCTCAGAGTATGTATGAATCAAAATTCTAGGAACAGGTTATACGGGTGCTTTAGTTCGAGGTCCCTCATAAGGTTACAGCCAAGTTTTCATTACAGTTTAATCTGAAGATGGAACTGAAATCCACACGCAGGCTCGCACTCACTGCTGTCAGGCCTCCATCTCTTGCTGTGTGCGCATGTCCACACAGTTGCTTCATCACACGATAGTTGTCTTCCTCAAGGGTGAGTTAGGGAGTGAAAGTGCCCAAGACGGAAGCCACTATCTTTTTCTAATCTATCTTACAAGTGACATCTATCACTTTTGCTGTATTTTATTCATTAGAACAGAGTCATTAAGTTCAATGCATACTCAGGGGGAAAGGATGATACAAAGGCACAAATAACAAAGGACAGAATTATTGGTAGCCATCTTAAAGTCTGCTAACCACACATCCTTGAGTAACTTTTTCTATCTTTTTATTGGTATGGAAGAAGTATTTAAGTATGACACTCTTGATAATGTGTATGTGCCCTTATAAAAATGTTGCATAGTTTTGAAAGATATCTTTTAGATTTTCCTTTCTCTTTTTTCTTTCCATTTCTCCCACCCTTCCCCCTTCTCTCCTTTCCCTCATTTCCTTCCTTCCTTTTTTCTTCCTGCTCCCTCTCTCTCTCTCTCTCTCTCTCTCTCTCTCTCTCTCTCTCTCTCTCTCTCCATTGTGGAGTCAACAATTTCTAATACTCCTTCACGAACTTAAATTTTAATTTATACATCAGTCTTGTAATATAAGTTGATTTTTATAAGAAAAAAATTAAAATAGTCTTGTTGAAATTGTTTCTGGTAACAAAAAATTTTGCTAAATCTTGTGGCTTATTGCTGAAACCTAATACATGGTATAGATCCAGTGGTAATTACCAATATATAATATTAAGATTTTCACAACTCTATTTGTTAAATGTATAAAAGTTGTTAAATTTTGTTCCACTATTATTTCTAGTGATTAACATATCTCAGAATTAATTAGCAAGGAATTTGGAACCTTTTACCACATGAAAGGAAGAACTCTCAAATAAACAGGAAGAACAATGGTTAGCATAACAATGTTCAGTTAACTCTTAAAATAGCTTTATCATATGTAGTGATTGAAAACTGGAATGGACTTACTTTTAAGAAAGACTATTTCTTCTGAATACAGTGTTTGAGTGACAATAAGAGCTGTATATTAGTGATGATGTAGAAACAGAACGTTGGGCAATGTGATTGCCGCAATCTTACACACTGACACAGTTCTAACTTCCAACGCTTGAAGTCCTCTTCACTTCATAACCAGGAAATCCTTTTTCCATGCAGTGAGCCTGTATTACTTTAAACATAACGATCCAAATTCTCATTTTCTTCCTCTCTAAAATAATCTGACAGTAACCAAAGGGGAGGTGGGAGGGAATAATGGGGGTAAAGAGGGGAAGGGTTTTCAGGAACAACTGTAAAGGACACATAAACAAAACTAAAACAGGGTGGAATCAGGGGAGGGAGGTGGGGATGGCTGGGGTGGAGGGGAGTGGTGAGGCGTAAATTCAGACAACTGTACTTGAACAACAATAAAATAATTAAAAATAAACATGTAAATGTCATTTCTGATCTTAAAATAAAATAAAATGGAGGAAATGGCATTTACATAAAATGTTTGTTAAGATTGAATGAGTTAAATTTTCTCAAATTCTGTAAATTTCCAGGACCAGAATGAACCTGTATGGGTTCTTCCAGGTTTCTGGTTGGACCAGATAAAACACATGCCCAGACGAAGCCAGCAACATGCAGTCATCAGGAAGAATCTCACGCCTGTCTTTTCCCTAGAAGGCACTCCATGCCCTTGTTGTGCTTAGAACCACTAGACAGCCTTCATGTCTGTGCTTGGGGGCCATTTTAAATGATGAAATCACTAAAAACAAAACAAAACAAAACCCCAAAACACGAAAATGCAAAAACCACTAAATGAACAGCAAAAAAGTGCATTTGTTTACAGTGTGAGAGCCAAAAGAAAATGGGAGAGTGTCCCTGTTCAACCTTCTCTGGGAATGTGCATATCAGGTAATCCACGTTCTCCACCACATTTTATGTGCCCCCAAATGGTAGCCAATGAGCTGCGATGATTGATTTTGAGGTTATGAATAAGTTTTGTGAGTAGGCAAATTAAAAAATTTGAAAATCATGAATAATGTGGGTAGATTATGCCTTTTAAGTGTTATACAGGAAAAGTATATGTGAAAGAAAGTATGTTTTCAACATTGATGAGACTGGCTTTTTTCATAAGGATGTTGGCGAATGAACTTATATAATGCCAATGGCATTTTGATTGATAAAAAATAGGACCAGAGGCTCATGAGAACCTAACCTTGTATTTCCTTTTAGAACAATATGCCAGTATTCACTAATTTAGTGTTCATAGTGACTTTATGGAAGTAACTACCATGAATAATGAAGATAACTACATTGTTACCAAGACAACATCAGTGACAATATTGGATTTTTTAGTAAAGCTTTCTTTCTACTAAGCATAGGGTGAAGCATTTCATAAACATTATTTAGCAACAGATAATTGAGGAATCCTTATAATTAATATTTTATGGAGGGTAAAATTATAATACAGAAAATTTAATGATCTAAAGTAAACAGAGAGCTGGGCTTTAAACAGAAGTGTCTCCGACTCTGAAGCCAGTGATCTTTCTGCCACTCTACAGGGCCCAACTTTAATAGTAAAGTTGATTAAGTATGTAGTATTGTCAGGGTTGCTTGTAAAGTCAATGAAACCACCAGAATCCAGTTGTCATAATTCCTCAGCAGGAATGTAACAGTTAGGGAAGAAATTTCTCATGTGTCAACAACTTCTCATGTGGCAATTGCTACCAAAGGAATTAGTCCACTATACTCCTTCCTTCCTCCTTTCCTTCCTTCCTTCCTTCCTCCCTCCCTCCCTCCCTCCCTCCCTTCCTTTCTTCCTTTCTTCCTTTCTTCCTTTCTTTCTTTCTTTCTTTCTTTCTTTCTTTCTTTCTTTCTTTCTTTCTTTCTTTCTTTCTTTCTTTCCTTTCTTTCTTGATTTTATTTATTTATTCTTAGAGAGGGGGGAGGAGAAATAGAGGGAGACAAACATCAAAGTGTGAGAGAAACATCAATCTGCTGGTTGCCTCTCTCACATACTCTGACCTGGGACCAGCCACAACCCAGGCCTGTGACCTGCCCAGGAATTGAGCCTGTGACCTTTCACACTGTGGACAACACCCAGCCTGCTGAGCCACACTGGTCAGGGCATCCTTTTCTTTTTTATATTCATTCTCTTCCTCATTTCATCATTGTTTTGTGAGAAATACCATGCCTATTGTTATGATATATTTTATAACATTTCATTTATTTAGGCATGCCATAAGATGTTTTGATTTAAATTCTTCTAATTTATTGTAAATGATTATATTCATGAAAAGTGCAATAACATTTTAACCATAATACTGATTTGGGAGTTTCATAATTATGGGGATGGAAGTTTTCAGAACTAGAGTTAGATTTGCTTTCATTTCTAACCCCTTTGTTATTTCTACTACAGCTAATATAAATGAAATTTATATTTCTTTAAATGTTTTATTTATTTTTTAAGATTTTATTTATTTTTACAGAGAGGAAGGGAAGGAGAAAGACAAGGAGAGAAACATCCGTGTGTGGTTGCCTCTTACACACTCCCAACTGGAGACCTGGCCCGCAACCCAGGCGTGTGCCCTGACTGAGAATAGAACTGGTGACCCTTTGGTTCCCAGACCTGTTGCTCAATCCACTGAGCTACACCAGGCAAGGCAATAGCATAAAATTAAAAAATATGACATTTTTAGGTAAAATAAAGCATTTTTTCAACTTTTGAGAAATTAAATAGGACAGAAATACAGTTTTAAAGAAATGTTGCATAGAGGTAAGTATGTACATCATACTTTTTCGAAGTAAATGACCTTTCTTTGGATCTTATATAGGTGGAAGCAAGGGTAGGCAAGAGACAACTTAAAAAAACTAGCTCATGGAAATGAAGGGGAGATATGGCCCTTCTTCCCTTCATAGAATGGTCTATTCTATAATATGCAATCCAGGTCCTGTATCAGTAAGTTCTCTGTCATTGATTTTTTTTTCTTAGGAAATTCACCAGAATATTAATGTAATTTTTTCTAGTGATAAAGAATTTATAATCACCATTCTACAGCCTAACATTTTGAAAATATTTATAAAAACACCAAGACTAATATTCATTATTCTATAACATATATAAATGAATACTTAGGGTAACATGTTATATATTCAAATGTACATTTTGACCATGCAATGGAAAAGTCAGTGAGTATATATGGGAAGCAGTGTGAGTGAAAGAAGATAAAAGAGAGAGTGTGTTTACCAAAGATCAACAACTGCCCTCCCCATGTCCTTGCTCAAGCTTGCCCTGCTTGCCAAAAACTATAGACCGTGGATCTGTTTTTATAGTACCCTTGAATAACTTACAGATGGATTTCCAATCACCGTGATATAGATATTCATTGTAGATGTAAGATGTTATAACTTTACATAAAGTGTTACATACATATTCATAAAATATTATGGTTGTAAGTGACTAAAATAACTAGAATGTACTTCGGTTTCATCTGGAATAGTGCACTCTGTTTTTCATTCACCTAAGGATATCCTACAGTTCTTGATACTTAAAGGAACTTTCCATTTGTATGTAATTAAACAGTAAGAAGTAACAGGAGCTCTTTCATAGAGAAAATTATTTTTTAAAATTTCCCACTACAATTGTTGCAACATTTAGAGCTACACACATATATCACCATAGATCCATCATGTAATGGGGAGATATTAAAATAAAATTTAAGAGGGATGATATTTTTAAATTATATCTAAATGTTCAAATATAAGAATTATAATAATTATTGACAAGTTCAAAGATGACTGTGAAGAAATCATGAAAGTGTTACTACCTAGATAAAAGCAAAATTAATATTTATTAAAAATGTGTCTTTCTCTTTCTCTCCTCTGTGCCCATATCATGTGGCACACCCCATTAATATGGATATTTTGGAAAGTAGGCTATCTAGTCTTCTTTGCGTTGGCATTCTATTATGTTAAAAATATAGCTGGTGTGGAAGATAAATTAGAATAGAGATTCCACTTGTTTAGTAAATGAAGTATACTTTATAATTTTGATTAAGAGAAAAGGAATAAAAAAACAATGCAACTGAGGTATTCAAAAGAAAAAAATAATTTGGAAATTAATCTTTTATTGTCTAGTTTTTATGCCAATAATACAATGAGCCAGACTTCTATTCAACTTCCTTACTTGTGATCTGATGCAGCATGTAGCTCTGCATAAATTGCCACAAGCACAGAATAGCTGCTCCTCAATGAATAAAAGAAATTTTGTTTGAAGGACTGCCCTAATAGCTCTATTTGAGTTTATATTTCTTTGAAGTTTTCTGAGACTTTCAATATTTTTATATATATACTCAATTTGTCTATAGCATTAGAGTAATGAAAAGGCTTTAAAAACAATAGAAACAAAAAATAAAACTTTTGCCTCTGAAGATTGCAGTGTCATCTTAAAGCATTTTTGATAGTGTCCAAACACTTTGGCAATAAGATCACGGTTGATGAAATCAGATTTCCTTGAGGCATTTTAAAACCATATTATGGCTGTAAAAGCCCTAGATGGTATTTGCTATGGATACTGAGTTATATTTATAATTGTTCAGCATTATCACAATTTAAAAGTAGGCAGTGTATCTATTTCAGAATTGATATCCTTATAGCAATTTTCTTAAATGTCAAGAAACAAAACAGAATTATGCACTATGTAAAATTGATATTTATTTCCTTCTACAAGATGAAGTTAACATTTATGGAGCTACAAGATTTTATTATTCTAAACACAGAGCAGAAGGCACATTTACGAAGAGTGCTGGAAATGCTAGATAAGCTTTTAGTGACTGGCAGTTCCAAAGCGAGCTGTACTTAAGTTATCTTGTATGCTTCCTTATTATTTTGCCTTGTTGTTGCTAAAGGGGAAATCTATTAACCAAGAGGAAAATTCAGACCAAAGAATCAATTACTTCTCTTCTATATTCATCATGATAAGTCTACCCTTTTCTGTTTAGCATGAGGACACAGGTTGCAGTATAAATCACTTGAACATTTAAAGATGCTTTGCCTTAAATAAAACAGGGTACTGGTGGCTGGCAGTCACACACATGGGGAATAAAGGACACACGCTAAAATCACTTTTCTGTTACCAAATACATTATTCACTCTGCCACTGCTGTGCCAGCCCCGAGTCACTCTGGAGATTGGCTCACCAGCTGGGCTTCATTACACCAATTAGAAAGGTGACCTTTTACAGTAACCAGTGGCTTTATTTTTTTTTTTCAATGTGAAAATTATAAGCTGCATATGTAAAACATTTCAAATGAACAAAGTAGTCAAATAAATAACATTTTGGAAGATAAATCGACAAAGTTTTACAACATGCTTCCATTTCATCATATATAAGTTGGATCAATTGCCTGGAAATAGACACAAAATAATAGTTATACCACATTCCAATGTCAGGACTGTTATATTTCTCTTATGAAATGACAATTGCTTTGACTTTCTGACAAATATAAAATGATGCAATAACTCACTTGACAAAAACATTATTGTGCATACAAGTTCCTTTCATTCAAAAGTATGTGAATGTCTCTAGCATTATCTTTAAAAAACTGTTTGTTATTAATTAATATGCTCATTCATAACTTTATGTTCTAGAAATGTAGATATTTGAACACCTTTTTTATTCTTTAGAGAAATATTGCTTTTCAAATCTATGGGTCTGAAAATAATAAAATATAATAAAACATTTGTACAGTGTAGCACAGCATAGTTAATTAGAAATAAGCTTTGGGGTTAGTTCTACTCCTTAAAAGATGTGCAACTTTGATTAAATTACTTAATCTCCTTACCTCCAGTTTCATTATCTTATAATAGAGTTAATAATACCAATATTATAGCACTGTTATTGAAGATATTATGATGTAACTTCTGCGAAATACTTAACCCTGACTGGTGCACAGTGAGCATACAGCAAATACTCATTGGGTAGGTATACGGACAAGTCTCCTGGTCAGATTGCATCGTTAAATCACTTTTTAGTACAAGGAAAAAGGAAAAGAACATTTTTTCCCTCCTAGGTCACCTTTATTAAATTGACTGTAACTCTTTACTGACTGAAATATTTTCAATCATCATTTTAAAGTTGATTTTAAAAAGCAAATGTTTTCAACTTTATTAAATGTATTTATAATTTTAAGCTTTAGTTATCTACCCACAATCTCCAAACTGCCCAGAAAAATCCAAAATTTAAGGCAGGAGACAATGTGTGAGAAAGTGTACCACTAAAACTCTACAATCTTCATATTTTACAAAATGCTCCCATAGAAGAATGGATACTCAAGAGGCCTTTATTAAATAGATATATGCAAATGTCTTTGTCTACAAATAAGTTCTAGAAGAGAGAAAATGGAAGGACTTCTATGAATGCTGAGTTTAGGGTTCAAATGTGTTTTTATTTCAATTAAAGATATAAATCTTAGTGCCTGATTTTGGACAATTCAGGCTTTTCTGATATTCATTTCCCTCATTAATCAAGCACCTAGAACAATAAATGAAATAATAATTTCAATGTGCTCGATGAACCAGAAAGTGTTGGGCCCTCTACAGTGTCAAGGACCATCATCTATTTCTGCCAGGAGGACAGGTGACCATGTTCATCGTGATTTCCAGATCTGAAGCTTGCGAACTTGTCATGGGCTGCTAAGGTCATCTTACTCTTCTCACTCTACCCTGCTTCTACATCGTAGCTCCAGAAGCTGTGCCCATATAACTTTGATATAATGCAATTTGTGAGACCTTGAAGAGGAAGGCATCCTGAGTCAACCTGTCCACATCAATTTATTCTTACCCTATTTCTTATGAGTAATTGTCATTGCCTGTTCATCATCAGAGGATGACACAAATATTTCATATTTTTCTGTTTGTATTTTACTATATTTTACTGGTTGGTTAAACTAGATCCTAAGCTGAAGACTACAGCATCCTCAAAGGAAAATTAATATGAACTCACTCATTACATATCTAGAAGGACTTCTCTGGGACTGCCTTAGTGCTAATAAGCCCTCTGCTCTTTCTACATTCTCACGCATTTTTATTTTCGTGATTACCAAATAATAATATAGCTTGTTACATATCTATTAGCCTGATTAGACTACAAGGTTTTTAATGTCAAGGACTATAACTTTAAAAAATAATTTATGTCTGTAACAACACAATGATAAAATAAATGCCTATTGAATTAAAAGGAAAAGATAAAAAAGAACAGATTTATAAATAAGTTATGTAATTTTTAACAGCAGAGATATGCTTATTAAAGAAAAGTTAGTCACTGGCTACTGTGGTTCAGTGGATTTGTTACAGAACAACAAGGGGGCCTGGGATGATATACTATTACCGAAAGGAACTCCCAGGTCCGTTATGTCTGCCACCTATTGGAAAGATATCTCTCAATGCCAGAGATTCGTGAAAAGGAAAGGAAATGTTTATTTAATGCTATACAAACTTAAGTAGTGACTTAATGTCATCAAAACCCTAAAGTCCCTTAAAACACCCACAAACACACACAGTCCTTCCTTCCCCCTTTGTCCAGTCTGGGGTACCATATCTCAGGAAAAGAAATAGAAGTCTGTGGCTCAGGCAGCCCCTGGTTCTTCCCAGTAATCTGTGCTTGGCTGGTAGGCCTCCCTCGGTTCTCGGCACCCTCAGTTGTGTCGCTGGGATCTCTGCTAAAGCCGGATGGTGGTTCCCCCTACTAATGCTGCAGGGGTCCCCACACTGGCAAAGGTGTGTGGTCTTCTCTCCACCGCTCCAGCCACATGGTCCTCTCTCCATCAGGGCCACAGGAGTCCCCACTCAGCCAAATCCGCGTGGTTCTCCCTCACAGGGCTGCAGGAGTCCTCACTCTGCCAAAGCGCGTGGTTCTCCCCACAATGGCTGCCATGTCTAGGTTTAAATTCCCGCACCAATCTTCCTCTGCAGCCCCATTTCTGGCTCCTCCTACAATCAGTTACACCTGCCAGTACTCACATCCTTCTAGCTTCACTGGGCTGCCATCTTGAGTCTGGGCAGGCCTGGACCCATATCATGGAGCCAATCATCTCCAAGTTCCCATGCAGGCGCTGTAACTCGGGGGACCTGCCCTCCAGTTACATCTTGGCAGGAAGTTACTTCCATTCCCCTGGCTCAGAGCAAGGCCACATCTATTTAACATATCTATGTAACCAGTCAAAGGTTATAGATATGTTAAATGACCACCCCAGAGGTTAGCTGTAAGGCTGTTGCTATGTGAAACAGCTCTCAATAGCCCTGCTCCATTTGTCCCTTCCCCCAACCCACACCTGGGGGGCGGGGCCGTGTGAGGACATCCTAATATTTCCTGGACACCTTGAGTTCTGGACCCCATTTCAAATGCCCACTTGGGGTCCCCCCTCTTGGCTGCACCCTGTAACAGATTGAGTGCCAGCCTGCAAACCAAAGGATCCTCAGTTCCATTCCCAGTCAGCTGCGACATGCCCGTCTGTCCCGATTCCTAGCACATACCCGGGTTGCAGGCCCATTAGGGGACACAAGAAAGGCAACCACTCATTGATGTTTCTCTCCTCTCTTTCTCCTTCCCTCCCATTCTCTCTAAAATAACTAAATAAAATATGTTTTACAAAGTTAGGAAATATATTTTAAAAAAAGAAGAAGAAATAGGCCTACTGATAATACCACTGTCAAAAATGCAATCATTGACAATAATGAGACATCATTTTAGAACCACTATTTCGATGAAAACTAGAAAGACTGATGGTACTAACTACTGGCAAGGACAAAATACACAGATGGTGGGTGCGCAAGTTTGGTCAATTATCTTTTGGCAATATCTAGAAAATGTAATACTCTTATGACCCTACAATTCTTTACTAGGTACATCTCTTACAGTTCATTTTTCTTATGGAAACTTATGGTCCATGCTGCGTTGCTTGTTTATAAACTCTGAAATAAAAAGCTGTAGGTTATTATTGCAGATATTCAGGTATAGCTATAGGACCTAGAAATCACTACTACAATGTATTCAAGACAAAACCTGAAAGCATGCTCATTGCAGTGTTGCTTGTAAGGGAAAAAGATAGGAAGAAATTCAAATATTCTGTCAGAAAGAGAATGGATAATTGAGGGAATACTATGTGGCAGAGAAATGAATGAGTTGACTCTGGATGCATGAATGTGGATACTTAAAAACGTTTTAGTTCAAAGAACGCTTCTGTTGTTCATATCATGTATACGCATTCAAATTCACATTCATACTATGTATATTGTTTATTATGTGTAGTATAGTAAAGAGTGTGGATTTGAGTGTATATACAGTAAAGTTTTAAAAAATAGACTAGAATAAAAAAAAGACATAAAACCCATGATGTATTCCTAGGGAGAACAGACATGAGGAAGTATAGTGAGGAGGAAAGCGACACGGGGGAAGAAGAGATACTGCAAATTTATCCATAGCTTATAATGAAAACAAACTATACACATGATCATTTATTATTACCATCTCAAAATGTTACTTTCTAAAATGGATCCACAATGACCAGCAGCACCATTTGCATCCACTAGAAAAATCTCTCCCTTTATAGTTGAGTTTTCTATTTCAAAACCTTTCTAGATATCAATGGAATAAATATATGCATATAAGATGCAGTATTCAATATCTATTTACCCACAAAACAGTAAATCATTTCTGCAGGGTTTTGGCTATTTACAGATGTTTCTCACACTAAAGGGCACATCTCCCACAGTTCATTTTTCTTATGGAAAATTATAGTCCACACTCTGTTGCTTGTTTATAAACTCTGAAATAAAAAGCTGTAGGTTATGATTATAGATATTTGGGTAAAGTTTACAACCAAAGGCTTAAGCAGAAAGGAGGATAAATGCCAATTTTACCACTTTCTATGATAGTCATGGAATGTGGGATGAAGCAAGTTCATATCACCTATTTTTGGAAAACGCATGTGTTTTTAATCACATGAAAAGACAATTCCTTAAAATTTGTAATTGAATATATTGTGCTTTCTCATCAGAATACCTTCTCAATTCAAATGGAATACCAAATCTGGGCATTTTGTATGGCATGGTCAGTATGGTGGTTCATCTTTATACATTGATAAGATGAAAATACATCAGAAAGTGGATATATGTAGATTCAGGGGTGGGGCTGGCTTGCATCCTGTGCTAGTTTTTCAATTGCACATGAGAGATACAGACAGGATACAGGCACTGAGGTGGGCAGGTGGGGTTATTCTAGTGAAAAAAAAAAAGAAGCAAAATTGTAAGACATGTTTTTCAAATTTGAACTTACATTCAATAATATTTTTGGACAATGAAAAACAACATGTTAAAACATGGACACTAAAAATACTCATGAAGCTTTCCCCCCTGGCCTGCCCTCTGCCAATGCCTCCAACCCCTTCTGCTCCTCCCCCCACCTCTCCCCCCCCCCTCCCGAAGCAAGTTCAGGCTGCCTGCGGGAGCTCCGGGCTCCCGATCTACAGGAACCTCATTAGCCATGATGAGACGTTTAATATCTATAAGATCCGGGAAATCACAGACGGGTTGTGCCTGGAGGTAGAGGGGAAGAAAGTCCATAGGACAGAGGCGGGCATTGATGACTCGCTTGTTTATGGAAATGCCTTGCTGAAGGCCTCAAAAGAAAAGATACCCAAAGTACAGTCGTCAGTGGTGGTGATGTTGTCATGAACCATCATTTGCAGGAAACCAGTTTCACAAAAGAAGCCTAGAAGAAGGACATAAAAGATTACATGAAATTGATCAGAGGGAAACTTGAAGGACAGAGACCAGAAAGAGAAAAGTCTTTTATGAAGAGGGCAGCAGAACAAATCAAACACATCTTTGCTAATTTCAAAAACTACTAGGTCTTTATTGGTGAAAACATAAACCCAGACGGCACAGTTACTGGGCTGGACTGCCATGAGGATGGTGTGACCCCACGTATGATTTCCTTTAAAGATGGTTTAGGAATGGAAAACTGTTAACAATCTGGCAGTTTGGGTCTATCACCTGTCATCCTAAGTGGCTGCTGCTTTTCATCCACACACAGTACTAAGACAAATGGGACTGATGTTCTCTTGAACTCTTCATTTATTTTGACCTTGACTTATTTGGAGTGGAGGCATCGTTTTGAAGAAAAAATCATGTTGTATCGGCTGTCTAAAAATAAAATGCATTTAAACTAAAAAAAAATTATGAAGCGGTAGAAACAAAGTCAGTCAAACTCTGGGCTTCTGCCAAGTCTGACAGGCAAGCAATTGGCAGAGACTCGAGGGGAACTTAGACAGAGTGGCAACGGCCACCTGCTTCTTTTAAGAGATTAACTATTGTTAGGTCCTTGGTACTCAGCAATGGAACCTTGTTCCCATAGGCAGGAGGCAAGCGTGCTGTGGTGTTAGTCTTGGGAATTCATGCCAAATCAGAATCATCCGTGCTTTCCACTGAGGCAGGATGGAGCACTCAGCCAAACTGTTGAGGTATCTGCTGTCAGGAGGGCTTTTTAGAGGTGGAACTTTCCTTCAGCCAGTATATATTTTGTCCATTAATTTCAGTAAGGAAAAAAAAAAGCCCTGGCTTAACAGGCAAAGCATTAGACCTGGCACTAGTTCCTTCAACTCTTCTATATCTTATTATTTTTCACAGAGTATTGCTCAAGGTATGGAGGACACCCCTCTCAAACTAATCCTGAAGATAATAAAGGAGGCAGAGAAGACTTTTGGATAAAAAAATTCTCATCTTTAGGAAAATAAGTGTTTGCGAATGTAGTAAAATTCACAGTGTTGGGCAGAGAGTAATTAGATGATATCAAAGTCCCTTAGTACCTCCTGAGGATCTATTTCATGGTGGAGCACAAGAATTGTCGGATCCTCATTTCTGCAGTGGTCTCTCCCTTTAGCTCAGATATGAATACAGAAGTGAATTTCCATGCCGAAAGTTGCTTAAACGGTCTCTCTGATCATCACAGCCACTCTGCAAGCTAGTCTTCCACTTGGAAGAATGCAGATAAAGAGTGCTTAGATTAGAGAAAGTGTGTTGGAGAACCACACAGTTCTTTTTGGAAAAGGTAAATAGCATTCAGTGGTGTTTATTAGTGTAAAACAAAAGCTTCCATAGCAGCCTCAACTAATGAGGGCTTGTCCTTAATAATTGTTGCTTGAATGTACAGAGAGATTGCCTGCAGTCAATGGCAAAAATGTTTAGAATTCTCTGCAGAAAGAGAATATGATGGGACTGCAAAAGACAACCCAAGACAGATCAGAAGTATTTTCTCAGCTATACTGGTTTAACATTGTTATGAACTTTTTGACAAGAAGAAATTGTGGGTTAATATCAGAACCCATGATATCAATTTCATAATGTCTTTACTGCCATGGTGTATTTATCATCATAAAAAGGCTTAAATACATAGAACAAATCTTGAACTTAAGGACAACTACACAAATGGAGATAGCACCAACTGGCTCTTTCAAGCAAGATTTTATGCAGTTCTGCCTACGCGGACTTAATTGCTGTGTAATATATACCTGTGTATTTCATTAGTAACAGATAAGAAGCACTCTTTAGATGATTTTGCATGTAAATTAAGTGAAAAAGAAGACCTGGGAAAATGTTAAATGGAGATTTTCTGTTGATGGGTGGGTTATCTATGGTAAATAGTGATGACAAGTTTGTCATCAACAATAAATACACAGGCACAGCACACTCAAGGTTCGCTTTGCCATTTTTCATTTCTGAGGGTCCACATTGCA
This sequence comes from Tonatia bakeri, assembly GCA_004024845.1. Taxonomy (NCBI): domain Eukaryota; kingdom Metazoa; phylum Chordata; class Mammalia; order Chiroptera; family Phyllostomidae; genus Tonatia; species Tonatia bakeri. The sequence continues at coordinate 16,806 of PVIA01010838.1, read as the reverse complement.
TCATCATTTACTTATTAAAATGTTAATATCTTTATCTTTTCCCTTCTTCTTGAGTTCTCATAAAGCTGAAGGTACTTTCCATCATTTTAATATGGAAACAATATGAGAAGTAGAAAAAATGTGGATTTTAAAGCCCAATAGGATTGAAAATATAGTACTTCAAGTTTCATGCAGATTATTAAAATATTAAAGATTTTGTGATTCTATAAAATTCACTAATGGAATACAGGATACTGTTATCCTTTCCCAAGTGGCTATGATGTTCCAGACACTTGGAGAGTGCCTTATATATTTTGCTTTGAGTCATCGCGTCAGCCCTGCAAGACATGTATCATTGTCCACATTTGTTAGAGAAAAACGCATTGTTCGTGCTCAGTTGAACTAAGATTTTGCTCAAGATGTCTCAGCTCATAAGGAACATCAATGTTTCCTCAAACTAAATTTTCCTGTTCCCTGTATCAGCACTGTCTGAAAGCAGTATGACACAAGTTACATATGGAATTAAAAATTTTCCAGTAACCATATTTTAAAAAGTAATGGGAAGTCAGAGAAATTAACTTTCATTTTTTATGTAATCCAATATATTCTTCAATTATCATTTCAATATCCAATCAACACAAAATACTATTCATGAGATATTTCACACTTCTTTTTCTTACTAAGTCTTTGCACTCTGGTGTGCATTTGGTACTTGTAGGACCCCTCTATTGGTTTAGCTCACTTCAGGTGTTCAAGAGACACCAGTGGCTTGTGGCTCTGGTACTGACACTACAGGTCTATGTGGTTCAAAGTGAAGTTTTGGTGCAACATAAGGTACAGAGTGCAAGGTTTAGTTGATCCCTGGCTCCACCATTCCCCACCTTAAGCATATGAGGCGATAGCTTAGTCTGAGACTTTTCTCACAAGAATAAAATGGGGTAATACTACTTAACTTACAGAGTTCAGAGGGAAAAGCCAGGCATTTCATGGGAAAGATTTGGCAGATTACCTAACACATAGCTGACATCTAAAGAAAATAGGTCCATTCTCCTCTCTCTATTTTTCCCTCTTTTGCTCAAAGATTGTAGTCCTATTAAATTATCCTTTGATGCACAAAAGCTTAACCACCAAGACCTCTCAAAAAAGGCTTGATAAACCCCATTTAGCTTCATGAATAATACATTTTAGTGTGAGTTTCTATAGTCCACCTATAATGAATTTATTTTCTATTTATTTATTTATAGTCCATTTGAAAGTAATAATTGATAGAATGTTAGTCATTCCTTGGAACTCCTATGTTTTCTCAATGAACACATAGCCCCCTTTATCTCTAGAGGTAACCAAAACCTTACGTTTTTGCTTGGTTTCATTTTTATTTTATTTCTTTGGTTTTATTTTTATTTAAAACACATATGAATGCATCATTTAGTTTTGCCTGTTTTTATACTTCGTATAAATGGGAACCATATGCATTCTTTAAGTTTGCCAAATGTAATTTTTATAGTATGCAAGAAGCCATAGATGGTTCATTTTCATATATTGTATATATCATGTAACACATAAAACAATTAATTTTTCCATTATAAGACTTTATCTTGTTTTCAACTTCTTACCATAACAAATAATACTTTTAGAAACATTTTTGTTTATGTCTCCATTTAAATCTGTATGCATATTTATATATACATTTACGCACACACACACACACACACACACACACACATTTTCCCCAGATATGTTTCTTGAATGGGATAATGGGATTTTATGATAGGCACATTTTTGGCTTTATGAGATAATACCAAATATTTTTGCAACATGACTGTAATAATTTACATTCCCATTGAGCAATAATGTTAAAACTTAAGAGACTTCGGTATTGGCATAGGATGCACAGAGTCATTGAACAGTAACGAACCCATGTAAATATAGGAACTTGATTTATGAATGTGATGCCCTTGCAGATCAATACAAGGTGCAGGATCACTGGTTTGCCATGGAGAGAAAAGACCAAACTAAATCGCAAGACCTACTTTATCCCCAAACCAATGTCATTTCCAGGTGGATTTGAGACTTAAATGTGAAAAGCAAACGTATAACATTTTGGAAGTCTGCATGGGAGAGTCTATTACCTCAAGCCAAAAAGTATTTCTTAACGGAGACCAAAACCAAGAAAATTACAAAGGAAGTAAACCTACATAGTCTACTGCATGCTTTGTTCACCAAGAAACACAAACGGGAATAAAACAGAAAGAATCTCAAAGTACAAAAATAAATAGATTAAAAAAAAAAAAACCTAAATATTACAAGTTGGCCAAACAACAATAAACATAAGTAGATAAATTAGAAAACTTTTACTTAGCAGGAGTTACCAAACTTTTTTTGTAAGTGGCAAGATACTAAATATTTTAGCACCTTTTGGGCCACATAATATCTGTCACATATTCTTTTTCATTTTATAAATCTATATTTTATATATATATATATATATATATATATATATATATATAAACAAATCTTTAAAAATATAAAAAGAAACTTTCTTTGCCTAAAGGCAGTACTAAAACAAACCACAGGCCAGATTCATCTCACAGGCTGTATGGTTCTCTGCCCCTATGATACACCCACTTTCATTGCACATGGAACCACTGTGTTAACAGCAGGAGTATGTATAAGAATGATGAAACCTGAAAATGTATTGAATTCATGTGGACAGATACTTATAATTTAGATCTAAAAGTGTCTCCAACTCTTTTATCTAGCAACCATACTTTACCAAAGGGGAATCTGAGGCTCAGAATGCCCAGAGCTAGTGACAGAAGGGAGAGGACCAGTCTCTAACTCTTCACCTGCTCATGCTGCCACCTTTGGACAATGTCAAGATCCTCCATTAGGTGTAAATCTTGGGGCTGACATGGCCTCACAATTAATACAGTGAGACGTATGGTTATTAGGACGTGGCTTGTTGGCTAGTTTCTTGGAATAGAGAAAAGAATAGCTCATCAGAGCTTTAATACCATTCCATTTTTATTAAACCTATTTTTCAAGAAAAGCTCATAAAACGAGCAATTTTATCAATGGCCTGTTCCAAAATGGACCACTTTAAAAGAAGACAGGAACAGTCTAGTAGCTGATTTATCCCAAAAAGTTTCACTGGGAACAAAGGGCCATATCAGCACCTTCTTTCTAAATTAAAGACAGAGACAGTGTGAGAACCACTGGTTTTCCATATGTTCTTTTCTCCTTATATATAATTCTCTTGGGAGCTCTCTCCCAAGCTCCTAACCTCAAAGCAACTTTCCTGAAACTTTTAGTTCAAGCAAAATTCAGTATTATAGAACTTCTATTTATTCTCAATAGCTATGGGAAAGGTTAGTAAGTATTATTGACCTGAAGTATAATAATGTCCCTCAAGGCTAACCTTTAAATCTTTATGTGCTCAGTAATTCAAGCTATTCAGAGCATCTTTCTCTGTCTTTAGGAGTATTATAGCATTCTATAAAGATATAATAAAAAGAATAGTGGAAAAGGGTAAAGAGAAATTACCTCTTCTTACATGATGGCTCTGTAGGGTATTCACATACTAAGTTTACTCAAATGAACTGCTTTTGCGGTCTTCAGAGAATCTCCTGAAAGAAATACTGCAGATGGATATTAACCTGAAATATTTAACTCCTTTGTTAAGACAGGAAATCAAATTACCCCTTTATTAAAAATATAAATTAACATCTTAAGTTGACTAAGATAAAAGACTCCTACTGTCACTACTGTCTATGAGAACATAAGGGTAATTCCAAAGTGACACAGTCTGCTAGTCAACTACTGGTGAATAGTTTTCACCAGTTTTTTCATTTGGCCAATAATTATATTCTTTGAGTTACTTACATAATAAATTATAGTTATTAGATAATGCTAACTTGCTAATTCTAATTGTTTTTGTAACTTGTGATGCATTAAAATTTGGCCTTGTAAATTGTTTTAAGTCATTATTACTTCAATACTTCCTAACTTGAACATGAATTCTAAGCTGAAAAAATACATGTTTGCTTGTTCTTCAGAGAAGCTCCTGTATAAGCAAAGGAACATTCCGGAAAGCAAAGTATATCAGAAAACTGCACTGATAATTCTGGAAAAAAAACCCTAAACCACATTACTAATAATAAGGAACATATTTATTTAAGTCTTCAGAGTATCAGGCACTTTCCTTAGGTCAGTTAACAGCATTCTCATTATGGTAGCTAATGAATAATTAGGATTAGACATGATATACACCCAATAGTAATTAAAGTTCTGGAATTGGTGTCTTCATAGATAACATCAAGATGGAGCTACAGTTATGACCCACTTAATGCAAAAATTAATGACAGAATGGGGCAAAACATACATAGAAAAATGCATAGATACAGCAGCTGTTTCAAAATAGAATAATACTTAGGATATTAGGAAAGAATGAATCTTGCATAATTTGATAGAGTATCTATTTTTCAAAATATTAGGTACCATATATCATTCATGGAGGAATATTAGAAGTCTTCTCATTATATCTAGAGAAAAAGAAAAGAATACTCTCCAATACTGCTTCTAATCAGCATTGTTCTGGAAGTCTTAGGCAGCAAAATACAACAAAATAAGTTGGGGGTGTGAGAGAGGCAACCAACTGATGTTTCTCTCCCTCTCTTTTTCCCTCCCTTCCCCTATCTCTAAAAGTAAATAAACATAAAATCTTAAAAACAAATGAGTAGGGCTATATGAACTTAAAAGCAGTGGGCAAAATTGTCTTTTTTTGCAGATGACATGATAGTCTCTGAACGATCCAAGATAATTAATAAGATAACTAGTATGTGCATATATGACAGTGCAACAAAAGCTACCATTGTGATAAAAATTTAGCTCACCAGGAATAAACCAGTAATAAATGTGAAAATTCCTTATGCAGAAAGCTCTTTTACAGGACATTAAGGAAGATATAAATAAAACGTGAGATAAATCATGTTCATGGATGAGAAGACAATATTGTAAAGATACCAAGTTTCCACCGTCAATTTATAAATTCAAGAAGTTTTCAATCAACATTGGGTCTAGTCATGTATTTGTTATCCAAGAGCTTGACTTGCACTTGTAATATTTTATAACTTAAAAATCAGAAACAAATTTGATGAAATGTTAAGATGTGGTAAAACACATGGTTTTATTCAAAGATATTTATTTTTATGCTCTATAACTTTTCTAAACATTTGAAATCTTTAAGAATGAAAATAAGTAATTGTCTAGGTGCAGAGATAGAAAATACTATATTTAAATTATCTAAATATTTTAACTCTACACTTCCAAATTTTAAATTTCCTTCCTTCTTGGTGGGAATTCAATGGTCTCATTCATTTTATTTTATATTCCTGTTGAACTATATCCTGAAGGAAGAAAGACTAGGTGAAAATCACAGAAACAGTAATTGATTGAAAAACTAAAATGACAGTGAAGCTAACAGTGGTGTCAGATTTAGAGAGATTCTCTTTGGATGTCAGTTGTGTGTTAAACTGTATTTTGCAGCGCGTTTTTCAGGGCATGAAGGTGTACATTTTAACATAACAGCTAGACAGCAAGTTTATGTATGGAGAAAAGATAATGTCTTAGAAAAAGATGTCTTGGGATAATATCTTAGAAAAACAGCACAATGGAAGTTCAGCCCATGCATACCTTGAATAAAACCCTGTTAGTTGGAAGGACACATACACAATGCAGCAGTTTACTAAGGGAAACAATGGATATAACATAGTTTCTGATATTTAAGGACCAAAACTTACGGAGAATGAGAAATAAAAATATGTGCAATCCATATTTGCGTTATGGAACTTACCCGTGTTTGCATTTGGCAAACCAGTTTAAAGCTTGAGTAGCTGGAACCTTGCAAAATAATAAGAAAGAAGTTTCATATTATCTTAAGAGCTTGTCTTAAACAATTCTCTTGGTTGCTCCTAAGGTCCCATATTCCCTTCAGGTAAGTAGCTTTATCTTAAAGTACGGGGTCTCTGATTATTTAAATCATCTAATCTAACCCCTGTCTTCACTTGCATGCCAAATGTAAGCACAAAATATGTTTTTCCTGTCATTTAGCCCACTTACAGCTGTGATGGAAATTGGAAACATTGTAGCACAAACTTAGTGGTGGCTTTTCAGATGGAAAAATAGGTACAATCACAATTGTTTACTTTGGATAACCAGAAAATTTAGTTTTCAGTCTTCAGAGATTTTTCCTTGGATTTCTTCCTATAATTTGTTTAATCATGTTTGCAAAGGCAATTTTCATACATGTAAGGAGTATCATGTTAGAATTCTACACATGCCAAAGCCAGTCAAATAATCCTTCCCATTGTGACCGGCATAAACTCCTTCAACTTCCTGGAGGAAAAATTTTCCTCCATGTATGCTCCAAGGCTTCCCACGCCATCCATGTAATTTTTCCTTCATTGCTGATAATTTCTTCTTTCATGATTTTAAACAAAAATAAAACATTGAGATTCTCCATCTATGTCAAGCAGTGTGTCAGATATTTGAGATTAGGTAAACAATTAATTCATCAATTCATTTATTCAGTACCTACATTTTACGTGTCCATGAAAGAGAAACATTCTATGATAACATGAAACTAGTCCTATAGGATCATCACTGATTAAACTCTCTTATCCCTTTACAAATTATAGTCTAATGACACTCACTTTCAGGTAACAAGAAGGTCTATTGCCTAACCTGAGTCTTCCTGAAGCTATAAAGAGTGAATGCAGAGAAATCACTAAAGAGTTGTATTGTAGATATCTTAGGAGTATATTATTTCTAGTGTATCAATCTTTCTTAGGCATCAAATTTTCATATGTATTTGTTTCATATAGGGCTCTCCCCAAAATCATGGAGTTCCATCTCTGGGGGTGGGGTGCAGGGAGAAGGAACGTGGCTGAAGAGATCATGTTAAGAGGACTAATGTAGTATCGATACATCTCTGGAGTCATGCTAATTTGTTCCACTTCCAATTCTTTTTTTATTGTTGTTCAGTTATAGTTGTTTCAATTTTTCCCCTAGTCTCTCCCCTGCCCTGTCCAACCCCTTCTCCCACATTCAATCCTCCCCCCCAACCGTTGTCCTTGTCCATGGGTCCTTTATACGTGTTTCTTGACTTGACCCTTCCCTTACTTTCCCCTGTTATCCCCCACCCACCTCCCCTCTGGTCACTGTCAGTTTGTTTTCTATTTCCATGCCTCTGATTCTATTTTGCTGTCTTGTTTGTTCTGTTGATTAAGTTCCACTTTTAGGTGAGATCATATGTCCCCAAAGCACTTTCAGTTATATGCATTTGGCTTCTGCAAAAGTTGTAAATTTTTTTGGAAATCAACAGAAAATACTGGGTTGTCAGCTAGGAATTTTAGGTGATAAATCCTCTTAATTCAGTGTACCTTGAGGGTTATTTTATTACAAGCAAGAAAATCTGACTCTGACTTCCTGGACAAAAAAAGCTTATTGCAAATGGAGACCACATTACAGAATAAAATAATAAATGAAGAACATTTGGACATATGAGAAGTGATACCAAAACTTAAAGGCTTAAAACAACAATCATTTTATTTGTTCAGGACTCCACATGCCAGTTATTTGGGCTGCGCTCAAATTATTTAAATTCCTCACTAGTTACATGTCAACAATCTTACTAATAGTCTATCAGCCACAGATATTTAATAATCTATCAGTTGACAACTTTATTAGATTCTTCTTTCATTTAGTTTAAAGTGAGAATTGGAAACAACTCAACTTGGAAATGAGTGTGTTAGCTACTCATCAGAATCACTCACTTTTCTCCCCCTGACTTGTCTGAGGTCACACAGGCGCTGCAATTAACTGGTGTGTAGGTCGAGTGAAAGATGGTCTCAGTCACATGTCCTGTGTTGGTGGTGGCTGTCAGCTGGGCCTCTATTTCCATGTAGTTTATTAACCTCCAGGAGAATAGCCTATGTTTCTTCACATGGCAACAGGATTTTAAAACAGGAAGAGTGAAAGATGCAAAGTTCTGTGATGACTACTAGGTTTGTATGTTGTAAATCATCATTTCAGCTACTACATTCTGTTGGTCAAAATAAGTCAAGACAGCTCCGATTCAAGGGTGGACAAATACCCACTTATTTTTGGAGAGGTTGCAAGTAATTTGTAGTCCGTCTCAGTCTATCACACTTACGTGTCAAGAAAAACCGTTTCCTTCGGATACTGTGGGAGGAGTTAGCTCCAACCACTAACAATTATAGGAAGAGGTTGCTTGTCTCGTCTTGGGATACATACCTATACTTGGCTGAAGAAGGCATTTGTCACTGATTGGCAGTGACCATAAAATTATAGTCAGTGAATGGGGACTAATTCCTCAAAGTAAACCTAGGGTGACATTACCAAGAAGAGTGAATGTTAGGTAGGCAATACCAGTGGTGGTTTTCTTACAGAGGGAATTTGGGAAAAGCACTTACCTTTCCTAGGCCTGAGTTGGGCTCCCCTCCTTTCTAAACTGAGAATGAGTAGAATGCTTGCATCAGTTTCTTAAGGTGCTATGATTTAATTACTGTAATTGTCTTCTGTATCCATTCTGCCTCTCTATTCTGCATCATCCATAGTTTCAGACAACCTGGGACCATATACCCATTTTGAAGATCATAGTTAAATAGAAAGTCCTGCTTAAACAATCAATAGCTGCCATTAGACCGCAAGTTCTAGAAATGCAATAAATGTACCTTGTTCACGGCAAAATTGTCATACCTTGAGCTCACTAAATATAAATTTCATTTTGGGAGAATCAACTAGTTATGGAATCTTCAGAAGTATTTTACCATTTATGGACCTGCGCTTTCATTTATATGGCAGGTCATGATTTAAATCAGCAGTATACCAACTATATTTTTTCCTAAATTAATTTTATCCTAGTCTTTTACCCTTTTCCCAATTACCTTTCCCAAATTTACAAAAGAAAAGTCTATCCTTCACCTATCCTGCATTTTACTATGATATGTTGTTTTCCAAACTAAGGCTTCTGATATGCCAAAGGGACAAATTGAAATATTAGTAAAGAAATTTAAAAAGGGTAAGTAACTCTCATGAAAAGCTAACCCATGCATTTCCAAGTTAGATTCTAATTCTTCACTTTCAACTAAGTGAAAGAAGAACCTAAACAACCTGCCATTTGGTCGGTATGATTTTTGACATGTAACTAGCAAGGAATTAAAATAATTGACTAAAATTGCAATAAAAAAACTTTTAATTTCTAAACACTTATCTTTTGATGAGGTTTCTTATTTCTTATTAAAATTAAGGAATTACACTATGTTATGTCTAGAAGGAGGAAGGAGGCAACCACTATTTATCCCAGCACTTAGCTATTCTTAGAAGTTGTAGGTTATCTGTTTAGTTCCAATGGCTAATGTAAAGACTTTCTGGGGGCAGCAGTCTCATGGTTGCCCAGGGTGAGAGATGGCATGAACAGCTCTGAGGCAGTATTAGGTATTATGACTGGAATAGGCAAAGGGAGAGGAGGCTGCTTGCCTATTCCCTTCTGAGGGAGTTCCTTGATAAAAAATGATGTCCAATGGAGTTGAATAGCATTCAGAGAAAAGCAAGGCTGCTACCTACACAAGACCCAGGGCAAAGTGAAAATGTGGACACTTTGCTCAAAAATTGACAATTTCAAGATGGGAGCAGCAGAACTGTAAATCAAGTGGAAGGCACTTCCCGAGCAAATGTGCCTTGTGCCACTGCACAGGGCACATTTCCATGAGGTTGCCCCTGGGACAGACCTCCACATCAGCAGGATAAGATTGAATTTGCCAGGATGCAGAGTTAGGCCAGGAACACCCCTCGTTCAGCAAGGCTGCCTTCCTCACTTCCTTCTCCTGGTCTCCAACATTGGAAGGATTACTGCCCAGGAGAGGAAAGGAGAAAGAATATCTCAGAGCCAAATCTCTTCCGTCCCTTCTTCACAAAGAAATAGGGGTCAGTGCATTAGCCTGTGTTGTAGGAAGGAGGATATGAGCTTGACTATTATTTGAAGTAGAGGCTTTTAATAAATAAATTTATAAAAGAAACACAAATGACAGTTTATATGTCACATAAAATAAAATAAATGGCATATATTTTTCATATTTTAGAATGATAAATGCAATATCTTCCTGGAGCATAATTGCAAAAAAATGCTATTAAATAAGCAGACCTCAGTCTTAAATATTAAAATGTACCAAGGCTAGTAATGACAGTAACTGAAAATATTTGACATCTAAAAGAAAATTAATTAATATGCCCACTAATTAACAGAAAGCAAAATTTGATACAGGAAAGTTCAGATGAACTATAGAAAAAAAACTGATACAGTTTAACCTACATACATCAAAAGACTGAGTCTCTTCAATGAAAGTAATTACCTAGGTACACTTATAGCTATGCTGGAGGGGGAGTCAGAAAACTCAAAGGACAGTGGAAAGACAGAGGGAAGAGACATGTTCTGGTTTGGGGGTTATTAGAAAGACCACAGGGAAGAGTGTTGACATTGGGAAGATTTCAACAGGCAGGGTGAATGGATCAGATTTCATTTAAATTCAATCACGAAATAGTAATGAACCAAAAGAACTTTATTTTTAAAATCAATGTCTAATGTCAAAACTATAGGAGATAAAAGTATTATCTTTAGAATGCAATTTAGAGCTTGTGTATTTTGCTCTTCATACAAAACAGAGATAGAAGGTCAGAGCAGTGTGCTTTCTTCTGCGTTTCCTGCTAGTTTATGTTGCTACAACAAACTGAGAGACTGAAGGTTAGAGATCAGTTCAAGAAGGCTTTCGGACTGACCTCCCGGATGTGGGAACATAACCAAAAATCTAAGCAGGGAATAAGAGACAGAGGCAGGGAAGGGAATGTTTGGAAATGAAGCTGTTGGTGACTTTAGGGAAGAGCAATTGAGTATAACTGTGGAAATGACATAATGGAATTATGCTGGTAATTTCCCCATGCTGCATATATAAATTATGTCAAAAATATTGGATTGGTAGCTACTTTGTAGTGAAAACTGCCTATGCATTCCAGGCCCTGGCAGAGGTGAGAGCAATGCTGGGAGGAATGACAGAGTGGGGGACAGAGGAACAAGGACATTGGAAGACTGTAAAATGCAAGCAGGCAACCTGAAATCCAGACTTAGAGAAGATTTGCATTTTGTTTAACCTGGGGCTTGGGCCATTATCATGTATAATAAGAAGCTTCTTAAATAATTATCAACATCAGCTAATCGCTTGGTCCATAACAAAGTTAACAGATCTTAGTTGATTTTTTTGCAAGCATTTAAAAGGTTTACTTATATCTCTATTTTCTTTCTATAAGAAATTACCAGCTGTGCATTAAGAAGGCAGTACTGTATTGTACACAGGTAAATAAATATCTTCAAGACTTACATGGTCTCTTGAGAGTAGACATATTTTCATGTTTTAGAATGATAAATGAAATACCTTCTTGCATAATCTTAAAAAATGACAGATGGGGAATACAAAATATCCAGAAAGTTGTCTGAGGTTACTGCTGAGTTCTTAATTTTTAACAAAAACACAACATACAGTTGTTCTTCCTTAGTAGAGATAGTTATGTGTTTAATATTGAGACGGTTACATTACATATACTTCACAGAAGAGGCTATTATTTGCCAAAAGTGATCATTTATTTTAAAGTATTTATTACGCTGCTCTTTATAAATAAAATGTTCCATGTCCACAGTGTCCAATAGAAATGTAATGAGAACCAGGGTGCAAGCCAGTTTTGGTCGTTCAGAAGTCAGTGCTCACTGGGCAGTGCTCACTGGGCTAAAGTCTAACTGTTGACAGGTCTAAAGTCCTTCTGGAGAATCTAAGGAAGAATCGTGTCATGTCCGTGCCTTTCCAGTTTACAGAGACCACCCACATTTCATGGCTCATGGCTCCCTTCCATCTTCAAGGCCAGCTGTGCCAGGTTGATATTTCTCACATTGAATCACTCCAACCTTCTTTTCCATTTTCAAGGACATTTGTGATTACTTTGGGTCCACCCAGATGATCCATAATAATATTCTTATTTTTAGATCAGCTGATTAGCAAGGTTAATTTTATCTGCAACATTAATTCACCCTTCCATATTTACTGGTTTTGTGGATTAGGGCATAAATATCTTTGGGGGACCATTATTCTGCCCACCCAATTAGTACCTACTTCATAGCATTGCTGTGAGGATTGAGGGAAGCATTGTGGAAAGCACTTTGAAGAGTGCCTGCACATAGTATTACGATAAATACAGGGGATGAAAGATAAAAAGAAGAAAATGAAATGGAACACTGCATCTATCCAAATGAGGAAACTTAGGGTGGATTTAGTGTGAATGTCAAAGCAAGAAAATAATGCTTTGAGTTCTGAAAACAAGAGATCTATAGTACTACGTTCGATCATGGTCATTATACTACAAAAGGACATTTATAAACAGGAATTAACCTTAATCAGAATGACAAGGATGGTGAGTCAACCCAAAGCCACCCCACACAAAATGCAGTGTAGAGCGGTACTTCAGGACCAGTAGTGCTGACACCACGGGCGTGTGACCCGTGAAGTCTTATGAAGGGCTCAAGGACCCATGCTCGGTTCAATGTTCTGTAGCCATCTTGAAATATGGCATACTTTTATCTTTAAACGGGTGTTTTGCTGGAGTCCTGTGAATAGAGAATGTGTATGAATAGAGAGGATGCGCAGATCAACGTCCACTGTTCACTTCCATGTCTTTCCCACACAGCATTCATTAGGCACCGTGATCACAGAATTCTGGTGGGACTAAGATGCATGAAAGTCCTGCCAGACTATACAAGAGTAAAAGGTAAACATGTATTTATGTCTGCAACTGAATAAATCTGGACTTTGACAGCCAAGAGAGGCCATACTTTCCATTCAAACCAGAACTTGTTCCAAACAGAAAATGACTCTCAGATGCATGAGTGACAAAGGGATTCCATCATATTCTTTCTTATTGGTGTTATTTGCCCTGTATTAGTCAACCAATTACGCTGAAAATAATGGCATAGAAGAAAAGACAAGGCAACCTGTGGTTTCTTTTTCTTTCACTACTTCCTTACTCACCCATAAGTCAAATGTATATAAGAGTGAAATATATGTCTATTAAGAAGTAAAATAAAAATTTGAGCAGCATTTCTTTATGCAGCATTTCTGCTCTTCTAGTAAGAATGTACAACTGTGAAATACAAATTATATAATTTCAATGATCCTGAATATGAGTTAAATGCTCTTGTATCTGCCTTTAAAACTGACATTTTAAAGTATCAAGAGGAGTGGGAACAGTCATATAATCATTTACAATTTAATTTGTGTTTCTTAGAATGACATTACATACCAAATTAAAAAAAAATCATAAGTTGCAAGACAGACCACGGATGAAAGAAAAATACTTCATAATTTAATGCCTTTCACAGCAGTTTTTCCCTGTATTCTAAACAAGTGGCTCTGCATTTTCATTTCACCCCGGGCTCTGCAAATGATGTAGCTGGCCATGCACGAGAGCTCTGGAGTCACATTGCATTGGAGAATTCCAGGTCCCGCTCCTGCATAAGTAACTTAAGGTTACTTATGGAACCTCAAGTAAATTATTTAAACTATTCCTGCCTCAGCTTTTCTCATATGGGAAATGAAGTCTTGATAGGGCTTTAGTGCAGGAGAATGTAGTTAACCCACAGCTTGCACTTAGCATAGTATCTGTCTCACACCGGTAAGATGTAAATGACACAGTAGATTTTGTGTCTACTTGGTCCAAGCATCTAAAATCATGTCTGATGCATATTCGAATGTCTGTGAATAATCTTTGAAAGAATTAACGTACCAACAAATTAGATCATTGGTTCCCAAAAGTTAGCCAGGCTAACAGTACAATTTCTATTAAATATGAATTTTGGGGCCTCATCTCCCTAAGCTCTTGATTCAGTGTTTTTTGAATAGAGTCCAGAAATATAAATTTTAAAAAGTTCCCTGGGTAATTTTAATGTACTCCAGGTTTGAGGCCTACTGTACTTTTAATATGCTTCACATATGCATGCTTTTCCTCGTCCTATTCTCTCTGCCTGTTTTTCTCATTTACTTTCTTTTTATGGTGAAATTATACACATTCTTCCATGCCAAGTTCCCCTTGTTCATGATCTAGGACAATGGAATGCATAATTCACTTCCATGTTTTATTCTGGTAGCCCGTTGTGTATACCAAATGTTATAAGCTATTAAAAGGCCAGGTATATTTTGTATACATATTTTAGGCCTCAAGGACATGACACACAGAAATAGCTCAACTGGTTACTGAAAAAAATGGTTAATTGCTGGATTTACTGCCCTGGAGGAGATACAGTGGAATGAAATTGAAAGCAAAACTCACAACTAACCTTCTCACTTGAAATGCATGCTCAGGTTGCTTCTATGTTACAATAATATGTACACCTGAGGACACAAACCTGATACAGGGGTCCTCTAGTGTGTACACATGTCATATGCTTTGGTGGTTGTTGTGTCTGAGACATTTGACTATCATACCTGCCTCCTTTCAAACAGAACTTGCTTTAATTACTGAGGATGCTTAACAAAGAAAAATAATGGAGAGATGGAAAAATAAAAGGTGGATTAATTTTGCCAAATTTTGGAAACCAAAAATATCCATATCAGAAAAAAATAGATTAAGAAGTAGGTCCAAAACTTTGAAAAAAGTTTCATCCAGGAAAATAAAGGTTTCTATAAAATTTTCTGATTCAGTACTCAGCTAAAATGTATGTTTCTCTCCCATGCCTTAAGAACTTTTTAAAAAATAACAATATAGAATTTTAATATGATTGTTATCCCAGGGGCATTAAGGAGCTACCTCCATGAGGGTAGGTTGGGATGAAGTCCCCTTGTGCCCCACCATTTGCGACATCTTTGTGATATATTATGACAAATTCTATCTCTGTAAATTATGTCTTGGGATTAAGCTCCAAAACTTCTGTCAAACTTACACTCTTTCACTTGAGATATCATTAACACCTCAGTGAAAATTAGTTAAATTAGCAGACTCTAATAAATCCCTTTGAAAGTCTCCCATATGCCTTTATAGGAGAGACCCAAAGGCACTGGTTGTCACTGAAGTCTGTTTAAGCAGAACAGAGAGGATTCAGAAACACAAAATTGCTGCAGATAACGTGTGTGTCCCTCTTGGACTTGCTTGGCCTGGGAACTATTGTAGATTTGCCAATATAAAGCTGACCTTCAGTACATTTCTACTGTACCCCGTGCAAATAGTTTTAATTATGTAGGCAAATGTGGGATATGACTGCATTTATGACCTCTTGCACCTATTCTATTTGAAACATTTCAACAGTGAAAAAGGAGAGTAGAAGACAGTGTAAAGCCTAGTGTGGCTTCCCTTGTGTATGTGCAGTTATACTGACAGAGAAAAAGGTGGTTAAAGGGAGTGTTTCTCTTTTGACCAAATGTCACTGTTACTTAACTTTAAAAAAATATTTTCATAGAGAAAGGTAGCAGGGAGACAGGGAGAGAGTGAGAGAGAGCAAGACATGGATTTGTTGCTTCACCCATTTATGCATTCATTGGTTGACTCTTTTTTGTGCCCTGACTGAGGATTGAACCTGCAACCTTGGCACATGGGGATGATGTTCTAACCAACTGAGCTCCCTGGCCAGGGCCTGCTGTTACTAAAACAGACCATGAACAGCACAGTAGAATGAGAGACACATGGTTTCTCAGTGAGTGAGCCAAATAATAAGAAGAAAGATCTTTGCAGACCTGTTCAAATGAACTAAACAAAGAAAAATTTCATAGACTACCTAATACAATACCAGGTGGACCTCATGTAACCAGAAGGGAGAACTCTTACAGGCATGGTACTGGAAAAAACATGAGTTTTCTAATCCAACATAGAGCTTCTGGGACCAAGTGAGCTTGTGCATGAACACTGAAGAAATGAGGAATGCTGCCCTGTGAATTCAGAGAGCACAGCCTCCACTCCTCATCCCTGAAACCCAACCCCCGGCTGTATGGCAAATAAATCAACGGGTATTTCCAGAGAAGAAATGGGTCAGAATCAGGCCGCAGTAGTACTTGTCCTAGCTCTGCTGTGGTGACCTTGGATAAACCATATGACCTTTAGTGTCTCATTTTCTTACCTGAAAATTCAGAGTAAACACCTTGCCCTGCTTAATTTACAAGGTTAATTAAAAATTAGTTGAGATTCTATGCGTGAAAAAGCCAGAGGAAGAACTAAAGCACAATACAAGTGCAAGGTTAGCTGATATCAAAGTATATGCTTGCAGTTTCTAGTGTTAATTGCCCTGCTCCCTATTTTTAAAGGACAGAAGGTACTTAATCAATGATATGCTAACAACTTTCTTCAAGATTTTGTCTAAAATGTCATCCTTTAAAAATTTTTTGCTTAATCGTCCTGTTAATTCAGTCAAAACTGCTGATGGAGTTATGAAGAGATGTGGCCTAAAGAATAGGTCCCCACGGCTTAAAACTGGAAGGCATGTTGGCTGGCGTCATATGGTAACCGTTCTATGGCATATGGTTATATACATTCTAACTCCCAATAGAAATCTTAGGTTTGGAAAGAATAATTTGTTAGGAATTTAATAAGCCCCATGTCTGACTTTTAGTAAAAATTATATTTGAATTAACCATCAAGTGTTTGGCACAAAGGAAACAAATGATCACCATTATGAGCTGGACGAGTTAGTTTAGATCTCAGACACTGCACATAAACAGCAGATCCAAT